>CABFPE010000001.1:6481802-6517987 GCA_900660155.1 Hofstenia miamia
CGTTACATTTATTTGTTTAAAGTCAAAGATTTGTACACAGAATAATTGTCGGCAAATCAACAGAATGTTCCTAATGAACGATTTATCGACTCGTTTGTCAACAATTGGACAAATCTTGTATAGAAACTCCACTTTTATTGCTCTATTGACAAATTCGTATCTTTGTCAAAGTGAAAAATCAGTGAATTTTAAGGTATTATATTTGCTGTTTACAATACTTTTTCTGAAACAAAAACGCGGTGATTTCCATGTATTCTATCTTCATTATTAGCATTTTATGCATTTTCTTTACAAACGACAACTCAATGTGATATTTCAGTGAAAAATTTCATTAGAGCAATTACGGCTTGTTGAAAAATTGGCATTTTTTCTGACAAAGTCATAGACAATTCATTTTGGAAGTAGGCTCTTATAACAGAGTTCATAAATCTTATAATAAAGACATCATTAGAAGATTCAAAGTGAGATTATTTATTTTGTAGATCGGAATCTTTTTCCAATATAAAATTTAAAATCAGTTTCACCTTTCAGATATCAGCGTTACGTACTAATAAGTCATTTATTTGTTATTTTTACTTCTCAATTTTCTTGCTTTGTTTTAAAAGATGGTGTATGATTTAATGTACTATAAGAAATTGGGATTTATTTTCATTTCTAAATTAGATAAATGTCTTAACTCACATAAAATTGCTTATTTTGTAAGTATGGTTCTATGTCTAAAATTCTATTGGTCTAAGTCTCATTTAGTCTCATTGGATTTTGTCCCAGACCCGTCATATACTAGTCCCATTTCGTAATTCCCATTATGTCCAAAATTTGCAAAATAATGAGTCCAATTTTTATGTATGGTCCCACCATAATACTTAGCCCCAAGTCCCATGCCAATGGACTCATTTACAAGCATCAATGCATTTACTTTCGTTGTTTGAATATGAAAATTCATTTTTTTATCTAGTCGAATTTTTCATATTCTTTGTCTAATCTCTTTGGTAAATATGAATTGAACGGGGTGTTGGTTTTCTGATGGAAAGTTGTGTTGAAATTTTGTGCTGAGTTTTTTCTGAATTACTTTGTTATCTTTAACAAAATCGTGTCTCTTAGTCATTCAATCAGTAATTAATATAAATAACGTGTTTATAAGCTGTGCAACTGTGCAAGAGGATATCATATTATAGTAGGACAACATTTCTTTAGTTTAGTTGTAAAACTCAAACTTGTCGTTAAGGAAAGAATTGCAAGTATGCTAATTTGGAACGTGTAAATTTGCCTGGATTAGCGAGCTTAAGCATGATCCACCTTGGGAAATATCAAAGCGTCGTTTGCTTGTCTTTTTCTAATTGTCTTGCTTCTTGTTTTGTTTCAACCAGTTGCAATTTATGATAGACTTTCCAATCAATGCAAATTTCGTTGTCGCTAAATTGATAATAAATCAATTTTTAAGGTCACATTAGCTAAGCAATGTATTCTGTTACTTTTTTCTTTTTTCTGAGCCTTGTAATGTAGATTTTACACTGTTGCCATGTTTTGCTCTAATTTACCTAATTTGTTCTTGAATTGGATTGTATTCGTTTTAATTGAATGCAGTCGTTTCGTTATCATTTGATATTTGGACAGGGTTTGCCAATTGACCAATGGAAGATGAATGAATGCGAGAAAGTGATGAAAACATGTTTACATCATCCTTTCATTGTGATATAAATTCATATTCTAGAATGTTTTTCATGTTCATACTAAAAAAACACAATGTTGCCATGATTGTCTTATAATCATGAATGATTTCTGTTGGTGTGAGAAACTATTAAATGACGAACCAGTGTACTAAGATACACCAAACTACAATCTTTTACAAATACACGTTACACGAAGTACACGTTTGATGTAGATCTATAACTGCACAATTGGTTTTAAATAGAACATGATAGGAAGAAAGAGGTGTAAAATGAAACATCTTAATGCACATATATTCTTACTATAAATAAGAAGATGCCTTGCAAAGCTATGAATTTACTTAGGATATTGTTTTATTTGAATGCATTGAAAATTGTAGGTCACGCTTTAGATGAAAGTGATAATTTCTGCACGTTTTGCTTTTGATATAAATTTATTATATATACTGTCAAAATATTGTGATAACTTTTGCTTGCTTATCAAAATATAGTTTGGCGAACATTATTTAAAGTCCTGTTTATTCCTTCATAGTCTGAAGCATTATCTTTTAAATTGTGTCAGCCAACAATATGATATGCATTGTTGGAATTTTAAATGTTTAGGACCAATGAGTGGGTGGAGATTGTGGAGCCATCTAGTGGCAACCCCATGTTCGTTAATCTGTCAACTGGAGATCTCGATTGGCATCCTCCTCCCGATGCATCAATGTAAGTTACTAGGTTTTAACCTGAAATTAAATGTGAATTGCTTAGTCGACCGCAATCCTCTAATCAATGGTGGGAATTGTTCGATGTAAAAACCGGCAGATATTATTATTATAATGCCACTTCAAAGAGAACAATTTGGCAAAGACCATTCAATGGCGACATCATTCCACTGGCCAGAATCCAGGTACTCGTCAATTTTATCAAATGTTGATGTTTTTTTACTAGAATTCTCAGAAAATATTTTGTAATCAAATACGGATTGACACATTTAAATTTTTTGTCTTTAACATTGATTGATCGAATTCATTGTAAATTAATGACAATGCTGTGATTCATTTTGTGTTATCAGAATTTCAACAATATTTACGGCAAACTTATGGTATGGTTTTTAATACGTTTTCTTTAAAGTAGTTGTTATCTTCCCTTTTTTGCTATTGTTTCTGACAGCTCTTATGCCGTGCATCAACATAACATTCAAATGAATACTGTTTCCCGCTATTCTATTTAAAATTTAACATCTGTGCACAGAGTGAACTTTGTCAATCAGAAGCTGTGACAGAATACAGAGATTTCTAAAGACGTTAGAACCTTAAATTACCAAACCTATTATCATCAATATTTAGTTTCTTTGAAATTTCCGTTGAATCTGCCAAACTTGAAACATCCCCCACTATGAATGCGCATTTGTTTGTCATGTTTTATAAGTTACTTAAATCCGCAACTAAGTAAACAATATTTACTAATTGAATATTTTATGTGGAATTTTGCTGTTATTTTTATTTCCCCATTTTGCTGGCCCAAGTAATTTCGCTCTGTGTTGGTTTTGCTACAACCACGCATTCTTTTTAATACTCTATACATTAGCAGTTACGAAAATATCTTGTTTATTCAATAATTATGTTAAATTAGGAGTCCACCGTCAGTAGTATTTTCATTATTTTCATGTTCGAAAAAACTTTAATCATTTTTCAATTATTTTTATTTACTCGCTATGGGATTTATTTCAAATTCAAAAACTAAGGCCTCTTGATAAAATTTTTAATGACGCATCTTAAAAGCAAGTGCACTAGTAAACTGCCATGCAATTCTCATTTTGACAAATAGGCAACCTATTTTCTAAAAAATCATCCTTCAATCAAAAGTTTGCCATATATTTTGGCGCCAAGATTTCTAGACTAATTTTTTTGCTTTATTCTGATGACTACTCTTAAGATAGAATCTGGTCCATATTTCCCTCAATTGGGCATATGCTCATCTCTGCTCTAAGCTTCTTTACGGTTTTTTCTATATTCCGTGTGAATAAATTAGGGATTAAGGAAGTACTTAAGTAGGTGGTCGCTCTGAAACGTCATTTGAATTTTTTTCTTAATTCATCTCACACTCCTTTCTAGTCTAAATAAATGTATACCTTCTGTCCAAAATGCAGAATATTTTAAAAAAGTTTTATAAACTTCATTCCCAGTGAATTTCATATTGAATAAATTGAATATTTGGCAATTTTGCAATGGGGATATGCTACAGCACTGTTCACAAAGTAAATACTAGTAATTCTATAAATCAACTCAAATTCGATCAGGTTCTTTTGAGGTGTTACTAATTTCACCACACCTTTTGCCAGAAATCCACGTTGAATTCTTCCACCAATGAGTAATGTGCGTAACTTGTTTACTAATTTCTGCTGAAATGTATTTCCCATCTGGTGTATTTGTTATCACAGAAGCCTTCGTGTGTAAATGCACCAGTATCATATCTGTCTGGTACGAGTCATGGAGTTATATTTGATACGGTTTATAAACAACTAATTTCTCCATATTTTGCAAAGGCGATACGTCTACCTACCGACAGCTTGTTACTTTTGTGATTTATACTCAAAGCAGATTTGAAATGTGTTTATGAAGCTATTACATTTATTTGCGTAACTAAATAATAAATTTTAAATTGTGGAGGGAACAATAAACGAACATTTCCACTAAATTTTGATACATTTCATTATTAATGGTTTTAATAGTGACGTTCAATGTACTCTTTAAAATAATTTTTTATGAAAGATGTATTTTTTCATGTCTATTGCCATAATGGTTTTTCGACCTTATTAAATTTTACGCCGTGAGCATGAATATTTGAACATCTAATGAATTGATTTATCTTTTTATAAACATCAACTAAATCTTCCAAAGAATTTTCTCGTTTATTCTTTTATTTCTTATTAAACACATATTTAGAAGCAGTCCTATTAGGTAGCATGTTTTAAAATCAAAACATTCCAGTTGTGGATTCAGGATTGTTTTTTAGAGAGGCCAAGTTAAAATAAAAAATGCTAAGTATATAATTGAGTAGTAACGAATTTTCCTATTTAATCTTTTTTGTACCATTTTAAATTGCTTTTTTCTTATTTTAGAGGGACCTGCTCTCTGTATTAGAGATGAGCGCGGTATAGTTTTTGTAAAAAAAATCACCATGTAGAGAAAAAACTCACCGTTAACCACACATTGCGCAGCAATTATTAAGGCAAGTCGTGTTCAAAAGTTAAATGATATTTCTGATCGGTTTTTAGGGCTGTAGATTATACATAGAAAAGTTATAATCTCAAGGACGTCAATAGCGAAGTATTGTGTAAGATTAGTTTAGACTAAACTTTAGATTTTTCTTAATATATGCAAAAATTTCATATTACAGAATTTGAATTTTTAATTCTATGAGTAATACAGAGAGAAATCTTAATTGATTACGCGATTGCGAAATGAAGCATGTATATGTGTAGTATTAAAAAAATTGGAATATATTTTCTATGACTTTCTAGTAAAATAAATTTATTATTTGCGAATGCACATAAGTCAATAATCTCAATGTAGAGGACTGAAGAAACATATTTATAAGTGTGTGGTTACATCGTAGATATGTTGAATTAAAACAATAAAAATTGAACTGCGTTAGCTGTATCAATTATATGCATTGCAACTTGTTATAATTCTACCGTGAAGGAGAGCAATTGTGCAAATCACTACCGTACTAATCTAAAGACGTTCCTATTCATGGCTTGTCATGTAGCGTATTTTCTTTGAACTTGTCATTAAGCAATCTCGGCAAACCGTGATGTAATTGTTTTTTCCACACGTAAACCTATAAATAATTTTTTTGAACTTACTTAAATAGACATTGTTATAATGCCAAGCTTTTATACATCAATAAAACTGTTCATGTTTCGCTTCGGCACTCCGCATCATTTTCCTTCCTAAACAAAACATTTTGTTTCGGTATAGATAAAAAGCAGGATTGTTATTTAAGATAATATTGAACTTTTGAACATACTTCTAATTTTCATTTTATGCGTGATTTACGTGTTTAGGTGCTTTTTCCGCATAGTGTTTGCCAGTTCAGTCACAGTTTCACCACGCTATATTACCATCGTGGGATTGTTTACCATAAATATTTAATCCGATAATGCAGTGTTTATTAATATTTGCTAGTTTGCAATCCTAGGAAATTGAAATAACATATTTTTCATTCTTAAGAACTTCGAGAGATATAACTGCATATTTAACTGACGCAATTGTAACCAGAGACGTAAAGAATGATCGTTTTTAAGAGTAAATAACGAGCGCGGATTTGTTTTCCATTAATTTCTTTAAAACAATGCCCAACTTTCAAGTTTATGGCTGCTGACGTAGTTTTTATGGTGTTCCAACGTCACAATGAGAGTATTTCTCAACTGTTAGGTTGTACATCATATCTAGGTTTGTTATTTCTTTTATGTGATCTTTTATGTGAGTACTGTAATAAAGTGTACATTTCTAATGGTTTCCATATGATAATAACCATTTTTTTCAAAATATTGTCTGCTTTTCCTTAAATAAAATGCGTCCTGCAAAATTGCCTCTCATGTCCGTGGATATAAACCTTGAAATTTTTGTGGACAATCTCATTAATCAATGCATGTTTTCCAAAATATAATTAGGTTTTGTATAACTTGCAAGTAAATAATAGTTTTATAAGAATTTTAAGAAAAAATTTCTAGGACCACACTTTTCTTAAACGGATGTGACTATTTGATAAATTCATTTGAAATGAACCAAGGGTGTGCTTAGCAGTTTTTGAATGGGTGGATGGGGTTGGGTAGTGTGCTGGCACGTTATGTTTACAAAATATTGTCTTTTCAAATTAGTTTAAATTTTGAGTAAGCGAAGCCTTATTAATTAACTATTCCAGCTGCCCCCTAAGCACAGTTTGCAACTTATCTATACTCTATAATGTTTATTACTACGCATGTGGCTGAAGAGCTATTTATATTTTAAATTAATGTAATGAACTCACATTTCTACAAATGTTATGAGATTTTGTTCAACATGGAATAGTAAGAGCTTCTCCTTAGAGTTTTTGGTTTCACAAAGGGATTGTGGCTGTTAGCATATCGGTGTAATTAGTACATAACGGTTGATATCACCCCGCTATCTGAACGCAGCGGGTAGTGGAGTTAATCGTGGGTTGATAGTAGTTCCCACTATTAGTTTAATAATTTCTCAGTTTATTTCACTCCAGGTGCGGCACATATTGTTTTCGATTATTACAAACCTTTGCACTCAGAATTCGTTATCGACATTTAATTTAAACTCCTCGATTAATTTACACTATTTTACGTAATAACGTACGTCTTTAGAACTTTGTTTAAAGAGAAATGTTGCGATTAATAGTTCATAGTAAACAAAAAACTTGTCTAAGAAATGCTAAGAATTTTTAGATAGTCATCAAGTCGAAATAATTTCAAATTTGTTTTTCTCTACGCGTAATTTGTTTCGAAATACTTGTACTTGAAGCAGTTACAATCTATAATAGTAACGGATTTTAGCCTACGAGCATGGGTCTCTAATACAAGCATTTTTACCAAGAAAAACGCATGATACAAAACATAACTTCATTCAGTAAAGTTCTTCTATTTACTTTTCTGCGGGTTGCTTACTCAAAGTTTTTCAAATTTTTGTACGCATTTGTTTACGTTGGTAGACAGGTTCAACTTATTTGCATCTACTAATCCTACAGGTTATGATTTTTTTATGAGACCCTGCATCACCTTGTTTATAATTATGTGATAGATGAAGCATAATTTTGAAAACACGAATGTAATTGTCGCTAATAGAAAATGAACGGTCATTCTCAACCTGTGGCATGGCTATTTAAAAAGTGATGTTCTGGTTATTTATAAAGTTCAAAGTTCAAAACCACACTATTGAGATCTCATATCTGCAATTACGTACTGGACTTCAGCATGGGGTTATGATAAGTTACCTTAAAATTTAGTGCTTCCTACCCAAGCTACTATGAACGGACTAGGTAATAATTTTAGAGCGGCAATAAAATTACATCTAAAGTTTTGTTCTTATACTAAAAAAATGTACGTATTGTACATAATATGTTTACCCATTATCGATAATAAGACCGTGTAGGGACCTGTTTTGTAATGACTTAAGCCACGGCTAGCGACCGGCAACGTTCAATTTTCAAATCATTTTACCTGCCGTAAGCTTAACTTTTGTTTTGACTTGCAAACTGATTTAAACAGGGTTTTTACAATGAATAATAAGTTCTATTCAAGGTGAGTCCAGATAAATGTGTTGAATATTGTATACAATAAAAATTTGCGGCCGCTGCTGGGTGCGTCTTATAGCACGATGACATTAATACATAAAAATTAGCGATTATACTGCCAACCAAAAAGCTCCATCCGCAAAATAGTACCAGGGAATTAATTATATTTTGAAAAGTTGCCGTTGCATGAAAATGCTGGAAAACCGTTGCGTTGTTTAAATCTTGTAGAGACACTAAAGTCTAATGTCTTACAGCTTGTGTACGTTTTGCAATTTTGCACCAATTTCAAGGTTAATAGTATGTGTAGAATCCTACTATAACATTGAGGTGAAGTAGAAAGAAGACGAAGCGTGAAGAGAGTTTCTGCTATCTTAGAATATCAATGAGAGCTATACTAATATCCCTCTCACTGCTAACATTCCAAAATGTATTAGTAAATATTTAATTCATGTGAAAACTCAAATTCTACTTTTAAGTCGCCAATTTATAATAAGAAATTGTGTGGAGTTTTGTACCCAATATAGAAATATGTGGAGGTGGACGTTTTCTGTTTTGAAGAAAGTTGAATTGATAATTCACCGCCATATATTCAGAGACCACTTTTGTGTAGAAAGCGTTATTCTCAATAGAATAATTAATTTATTATTTCTAGTATTAATTGATATTTGCAAACGTCAATTCATGTGACCTTTAAATAGAACAACACCTTTTCACCACCAATTTCCCACGCATTTTTATGAAATTATGTGTGCTTTTGCTCTTTTTCTCTAATTTGTAATGCTATTATACAAAAAATAAATTTATCAACATATATCATTAGCAATGTTGAATCTAATTTCTTTTTAGAAATTTCATTATGATCTACAGACTGCTATAACTGGCCAGTGTTTTGTTTTTTGTAATTTTCGGAATCCTTGTAATTCTTTCTGAGAGCTAGTAAATAATTCTTGACTTAAAGACATTGCTTTCGCACTTTTTTCATTTAGTATTGTAAATCGCTCCAAAGGCGGGTTCTTCAAAATTCATAATAAATATTCGATTACTTACATGGATATTATTTTTGCTGAAATTTGCTTTTACAGCAATATATGTAAATGGCCGAAACCATTTAATATTACATGCGGATTAAAAATGGAAGCTTTCTTACATGAAATCATGTTCATTTTGAGAATGATCGACTGTCAACTGAGAAAAATGACCCCTAATTTTCACCAAAATGCGATACGGTTTCTCATTTAAAGTTAAAATGTACTTAATTTTAATGAAGAATCATAGAAAAATCTCTACGGAGGTTCAAATCCTTCCGAGTTTGTAATATATAATGTCACTGTGTACGTGCCATTGTCAATAAAGTAATTAGCTGCTATAGATGGATGAAGACTAATCCTTAATTAATTTGCATATAATGTCAATTAAATAATCTTCAGCACAGATTTTAATAAAAAATTTTCCTTAAAAATGGATGTCAGCCCCCTCCCCTCGACTATTTCAAAACCCCAAATCCACCATGCTCTAAAGTAGCGTACACACTTAAAACTTTGCGCTCAACTTTTTGATTGAATTATATTTACTGCCATTTTTAATAATTAAATCTACCAGTAAAATGCACTACAAGCAATACAATCAAGCAGTTTTCAAAGGATCTTGCGTAATTTTAAACAGTTATGTAAATAATAATGCGCG
Source organism: Hofstenia miamia (assembly GCA_900660155.1). Classification (NCBI taxonomy): domain Eukaryota; kingdom Metazoa; phylum Xenacoelomorpha; order Acoela; family Hofsteniidae; genus Hofstenia; species Hofstenia miamia. The sequence continues at coordinate 6,491,441 of CABFPE010000001.1, forward strand.
GTTAAATTCTTTCTGAGAAGTGACAAAATCCTGGTTTATGAATTAAAAGTTCACAACAAAGTTGAAATCGCGTACACACAACGTTTGGTTGTGCGCCTCATTAAATCAAGAAAAGTTGCGCGCAAAGTTGTGTGTACGCTACTTAGGAGTAATACCCAAATAACAATTCTGGATACATCTCTGCGAAGGATTAGTTTTTTTATAAAATGACTAATTCTTCGTTATTTATATATTGGCTAGTTGTTTGAAATCCAGACAACACCATCTCTGTTGCAGACTAAATATTGCCGGTAGCTCTTTTAACATCGTTGCTTGCACTGTAACTCCCCATTAACAATAAAGTGTTACGGTTTTAAGCTAAATTCATTTTTACGAAATTTATGATTTAGGGTTGTAATATTTAGTTGCTGTTACATGTTAATGATTACGTCTGGTATACATGACATAGAATCTCTCTAAGCAACTATGACTCAAGTAAACATACATTTCGATATCAAAGTTCCTTCCACTTGGCATAAACACACTTAAGATGTTATCCACTTTCTCCATTGAATTCAGTATCAATAATCAACGACAATATGTAAACAGCTGACTTCACGTAAACAACATAGACTCTTGCGCTATCGCACGTTCCTTTGTATATTTTTTTATAGAAATTGTCGGCAACCCAAAAAAAGATGTGTTCGCCTGAAGCATTTCAAATGAGTTTTCATTGGGTTTTTATGCGCTTTGTTGAACGTGCCAGTAAGGTTGATTAATTAGAAACAAATGTCTTTCTTCTTCATTAGGAAGATGTTTTAAATTAACTTTTTTCTTTGGGTTGGTGCTTTGCTGAATAATTCCTGATGAATTTTATATTTTTCTTGGTTTTTGCAAAAATTTTTAATTGTTCATTGAATTGAAGCTATGGCCATCAGTGTAAGTAGTTGTGTTGAAGTTACTTTTCCCCGTTTGTAAAACTGAACATTTATGATCTGCTCTCATTTGAAACATTATTTCTTTACTACAATCAAGAAGGGAACTTACTTTTTGAAAACTTTTTTTGCACATGTTATTTGATTGGCTTAAAAATCACTAAGACATTTCAAATTCATAAACGCAGCTTCAGCTTTAATTCAAAATCGGACGTTATATCAAACACTAATATCAGTTGAGAAAGCGGCTTCATTTTAGTTTTACTTTCTAAAGAGTTATTTTTTCATTGGTGACGTGTGACATTTTGTTTGACGTTGCATTACAGACTTTAAAACCTGACTCGACTTAGCCTAATTCTATTTCGGTGGCTTGTGTTTACTTTCTATAGCAATTGTACCTTTTCCCATGTTAATTTGTTATTACCACACTTGTCGCACACGATTTTAATGTCACTATTCTGATAAGCAGATTAGAGCTGCAAGGTATTTAAGCTTTAGTGCAAATGCAGATAAACATTCACCATTCTTCACCTTTTAGAAATTCTTTTACTACTTTAACCGTTTCTTAAATAACAGTCCTCTAAGGTCTTCATGTTATTCCAATGTACACCATGCATAATTAAAAATTGTTATATCATGTTTCTGTGTATGATATCCATGGGACATTTTAATAGTAAGGGCAATTTTGAATACCATCTGTACCAAACATATCCCATAACGATCGAAAATGTAATAGTATTGGTGGTGCACCATGAAAACGCCGATTTGTTCTTAAGCTCAATTGAATTAAGTAATTATATTCAAGAATTCAGGAGAAACTAAATTAGAGAAAACCTGCTTATGAACCTTTCTTTTCTAAGTAGTGAGCTTTATCTTCTTTATCAAAGAACAATTATCTTACTTACAAAGCCAGAGCGGTTGTTACTTGAAAGCCTTAGTTTTTATACTTAGGTGTAGTCAGTTTTTGCATATGTTCTATGCAATCAATTACTCAATTTTCCTACTTTATATCTAGTTCTGGTACATTTAAGGTGGCCCTGTCTTAAACTGCTGAGGCCAAGTTGTAAAGAAAAGCCATTTTATCTTAAAATATTGTTACTCTTTCTACTTCCTCCCATCAGGTGCTTCTATGTTGTGGGATATTGTTCTAGTTTGCTTTCACGTGGTTTGGTTTTTTTCTTAAAAATTCAAAATTTTAGTTTTATAAAAACTTTTTGACATATTAACCATCAATCCTTTAAGGTAGACTGTCTACTATTGTCTCCTACTATTGTAACTAATTTTGAGTAGTTTTCTATGTACATTATTGAAAAAATCTGGACAATGTTATAAAATTGAAAGCAGACTTAGAAATTCTGCTGTTGTAAATCTTATAAGCGAATTGTTTTGCTTAATTCAATTTTAGCTTATTTAATTTTATTTAATTCAATCAATAAAATGCAGTATTTTAAAATGAAACAAGTGTGAGATTTTTATTGTCCAATTAGCGCCTTAATTTGATAAACTCAACAGTCAAGTAGTTGTAATACTCCAATCGATTTGAAAATATTGTCACTCTTCCACAACATCTAATATTAATTCCACGTTTATATTCCATAGATTTTCCATTAAATGTTGTGATGTACACAAGTAGGTGCTTAAATATTTTTCATAAGCATCCATTCGCTGTTTAAACTGTTAGCCTTGTAACCAATAGCTCTCTACAAATATGAGTCATTTAGAGTAAGTGCTGGGTGTTCCATAGTTTTCCTCAGGTAAACTAGTACTTAATTTTCCGTAAGTGTTTTGTTTAAAACAAGCAACATCTATATTTTATGTTACAATATATCTCATGTTAAGATACATAGATCCTTATGGACTTTTATTTATTTCATGCGAATTTTTGCGATTGACGTCATTTTTATTGGAAAATTTTTTAATTTCATTTCACCGCGCATTTCGATTATGTAGAAACTAGGCATTTTCTGAAAATTCTGCTTATTGTTCGTGTTGATCCGATTCGGATTAATATAGATCTTAATCTGAGAATTTAACCCCCGTAGTTTTCTTCTTTCAATTCATCTAAATACATGCATATTTCACAATTGAATAGATTTTTACTAATCGCTGCATAATGAAAAATGCGAAAGTTAGTTTTATGTATATTTTGATGCTTATGGTTTTTACAAGCTATCGTATTCTTTCTTTTGTTGCGAGGACTTCTTGAACCTTATCTATTCACACATCTTGCTACTGTCTCAATGGCCAATTTTCATATAAAACCTAATCAATAACTACGAGGCTGTTTCTTTTCAATGCGCGCTAAGATTTTCTTTGTATTTCGTTAATTTTCACCACATGGGAAATGAGGTTATAGAATTAGTTTTTTCAACACATACAGTACTGGCCAAAAGTTTGGGAACACTTTCCAAATTTAGAAATTTTTGTATTTTAGACTAAAAAACGCAATGTAGAAGCAATATAATAACACAATGTAGAAACAATATGAAAACACCGTGTAGAAAGTAAATCGTTAATTTAGAAAAACTCACTAATATTTTGTATGTCCGCCATTATTGGCGAAACACGCAGCAATGCTCCTTCAGATCGTCGAGTGATGTGCATTGGCGCTTCCTCAGACAGTTTTTGATGTGATGCCGGCACGCAGCTGAAAGTCTTGTGATGCAATCCACTGTTTCACAACTTTGGCGCTGTGGCAAGGAGCACCATCTTGTTTTAGTACAGATGATCTGCGAAGCTGCATATATATGGGAACTTTCTCCTAAATTATTTTGAGGTAGACATTGGCTGTGACTGTCTCGTTGTGAGGAACAAAATGCAGACCAGCACGCCCATTCGCAGTTATAGCACCCCAAATCATCACAGAAGGTGCTGAGCGTGTGGCCGGTATGATGTAAACTGGAAAATCTTGGATTCGTCACTACACATTACTTGATGCCACATCTCAGGGGTGTAGTGTTGGTATTACCTGCAGAAGCGCAAACGGTCTCGAATGTTCTTTGAAGATAATCGGGGTTTGGCTGCCGGTTTGCATGATGGAAGGTCGAAGGTAGTATTCAATCGACGCCTAATGGTGCGTGTTGATACATTCTGCACTACCGCCCCTAGATTTGCTTGGAATTCAGAGGATGAAGAGAATGGTTGATTGACAACGTAACTGTGAATGAGACGGTCAGTCTGAGGGGTTGTCTCTCTTGGTTTTCCAGACCGCGAGCGAGAGGAAAAATTTTGTTGTTGTTGATAGCGAGTAACACTTCTGGATACCGAAGATACTGAAACGCCCATTCTAACAGCTATAGCGCGATAATTGTACCTCTCCTCGTACAAGATATGAATTTGAGCACACTTTGTTGGTGAATTTCACTACCATATTTCAAACAATAATGATAGTGCTTTTTCAATGAAAATGTATTGTGTGTAAATCTAAATTTTGTTAATTTGATTGGCTAAATGAATCTGTTGTAAATTCCAGGAATTTTACGAAGTTTCAAGAAATAGCATAAAACACGCTTTAGACAGGTTACTGTTCCCAAACTTTTGGCCAGTACTGTATATGCTTCTAGAGAGAACAGACGAATTGTTACAGGTATCAGGAACACATCTATACTTCAATTGACCTGTATAATTTTATTGTCATCGAATCATGATTGGTTTATCATAAACAATTCATGCATGCAGATACTTCTTTTACAAATAGGAATAGAAAATACTAAACATTCAAAAAAAAATTTACTGAATTTTCAAGCACCAATTTTGGCAAACTGTCTGTAACTTTTATTTAACATTACATTCCAGTTTTTTTCATACATGCCAATGGATAGATTTTTGGATTTAGATCCATTCCAGATCCTTAGAAATCTTATAGATCGATCCATGGGATTTCCACCTATCCACGGATTGCTAATAAGCATTTGGTATAATATATACAACAAAATGAGTGGGGCTTGGCTGTATGACTTACCAACTCTCATGCCCATGCCATAGTATTTTCCGATACCGCAGTAATGTATGATAGTAAAATGCAGAAATGTTGATAAAAATAAGAAGAACGACACATTTTTATACAATAAAATCTTTATTTTTAGAACCCTCTGCTGTAAATTTGAATGTAGTCGCATTTGTAAGAAAAAGGAGAAGAACTCGTTGTTAGTATATAATTAGTGCGGTTTTAACTGCAACATATATTTTTTTTGGAATTCTAATGATCTCGAAGGGTGAGTAAATTAGATAACTAGTGATTTACAACATATCTTCACATTTAAAGGTAATTTCGTTGGTATTAATGGCAATACTAAAGTCTGCTGCATCCAATTCAACAGCAATTTTCTATAATTACCATGATAGATCCTCCTATTGAACTAAAATCTTGGATCCACGGAATATCCCCGAGATTCATGGACCGCCTTTTTAGATCCATTCCAGATACACGTTTTTTTAATTCGTATAATTTGTATTCAATATTTCTATACGTTTAATTTTCGACATTACGTCAATTTTAAGCATCTGTCATTTGCTTTGACATGTTGTGGGAAGATAACAGCTCTTAATAATAAATGACAATGGGTTATTACGTAATATTTACCCACCTGTTTTAGTCCATTCAAAACAAATCGGAATCATCACCATCCGTTCCACGCAGCATTTCGGTAAGAACCTCATTTATGAAATTTCAAGCGTAATTTAGTTTTTCTGTTCCTTTTGTATAGTAACCTGAACCGATTGTTAACTTTTTACACCTTTCGATTACAAATACAACTCTATTGTATTGACACCGATATATCAAGATAGAAAATGTATTTATTTAACTTTAATGTTTCAATCTTAGCATGTTTGTTCACGTGTGGCTAGTAATGTTCTTGACCATATCATGTCATGACACTATCAGGGAATAAAATCGCCTGAAGTTATGTAGATTATATTACACTGAGCGTAGCTAAGTTATATATGTACTGTTTTTTCATTGTCATCAGTTCTGTTGATAAATATAATTAGAATTTAAATTAAGTTTAATTTATGAATAATGGTTCGCCATTTTGAATCGCTCGTGGTGTCATCTAAAGTATGACGTATTTACGTAAACATGTTTTATAAGTGAATTTACATCGTCTGCAAACAAATCTCAGGCACGTTAAGCGTGCACAAGCTATCGCCTTTTAATCGACGTTTTCCATAAAAGTTTGTGCTGACTTCATAAAACGAGGTAGTTTTATAGTGTCGTCTTTTATAATGTCATCTAAGATGTATTTATATAAAATTAGTTAATGCCAATTTTCGTGTTCTGCCTGTTCATTTTAATAAGGATAATGTCTTATTTAATTTTTTAGTTACTTACAATGATTTAGTTCGCATTAGCGTCTTTTTCCAATAATATTTCAAACATTTCCATGCATATTGTTTGAAGTGGTTCAGTTCACTATTAGAATAATACTTCTATTTTCGATAGAGACCTTTGAATGTTTTAAGTACTTGATTAAATTTCCAAATCTTACTTGGGAAAACTTCGAAGAAAAAACTCAAAATCTAATCCACTTCTAAATATAGACAAAATTCATTTTCAGTTTCTTCTTCAATTAGATAATTTTTTTTCAAAATTTAAGCTTAAAATATGTCATCTCTTGAGTTGTGACTTTTTTCAAAGCGGCTATAAGCAAATTTGGAATTGTATAAAAAGCTTGAATTTTGAATACAAGAATTTGGATCAACATTATATATATATATATATATGTGTGTGTGTGTATATGCGTAAGATCAGTAAAAGGAAGCTATCTTCCAATTTGCACCTTGAACTAATATTTACACGTGCATTGAAAAATTTAGCATATGTAGCAATGTTAAACGAAAGCCATCGTGAGAAATTTTTACGGTTTTCAATCAACCAATATTTATTTAACTTCTTGAGTGAACTACAAGATGTTTATCTACTCGACTTAGACACAGTTTCTTTATCAGCTGGTCCATTGGTTTGTGTATATATATAGCTCACCACATCTTTTAATACGTCTATACATTAACCTTGCTAAGATTTCAAAAAGTCAATTATTTTTCCTCTGAGAATGTTCTAAAAAATAAGTTTTGAACGCATTTAATTCCAATTGGCAGCTGTTCCTACAAAATTATATGAATAACATTGCCAATGTTATGTTAATTAACCGATTCCATTTTTTACAATTTTCTCATTTTTAATTTCTGGAGCAAAATTTTAAATGTATTAATCTTAAAATCGTTGTATCCCTACTTTACCCAGGCGCGCTCCTAGAAAATTTCGAAGATGGGGCGGTTTAAATTTTTTTTCTAAATTTATTATAAAACGATTGTTTAGTTGCAAATTGTCCAAAATCTTGCAAAAAGTGCAATGATTCATGGGGTTTTTTTTCAAAAAACTTTAAGGTGCATATTTGTAGATATAAAATCTATTTTTTAAGTTGTTTTCTACTCATGGGAGAGCGGAAAATTTTTGAAAAAAATTATTTCTATCTTATGAAAAATCACTAAAAATTTCTTTTTCATCACAATATTATTTACATAAAAACCGCGCCGTCTACCCGTTAGAGAAGAAAACGTTGTAGTAATTAATAGGGTGTAAACGCGGTTTTAAATGAATAATTAATGTTATTAACAATTAATTTTACATTGTGTTCACAACGAAATGACAATGCAGACATTAGATGATCATATTTGATAAATATTTGATTTCTATAAAATGAATCATTCGCAAAAAGTTACTATTCTGCTTTTTCTATGTGCCTTGCATTTATCAATTGAATATGTGATATAAAAGACAAAAATCAGAAAACTCGATAAAAGCGATTTATTCTTCGCATTTTAAACCCATCTTATGAGAGAGTGCTAGTAACTGATCGCAATACACAACACAATTAAGACTAACATTTAGTTATAAATAAAGATATAATCAAATTGTTAACGATTAAGTTATGGAATTTCGGCAACATTCCACTAATTTACATACACTCCAGTAATAACTAGTAAGGTCTTGTATTTTCCGAAAAACAAACGCTGTTATTTATGCTTATAAAGAAAAACGTTTCAAATGCTTTTTTCTTCATTACATCTCTGGTTTAGATTGTGATCCAAATTTGTCGTTGGGTTTGGTCACACATTTTTTCAGCTTTAACATGGATAGCCAGTGATGTAATAATAAAGAATTCATTTAGTCTATGCATCTTTAAAAATAGGGATACATCAAGAGGCTACTTGCAATCCTAACTTCATTTTCATACTTTTGATATGCTTACAACTAATTTTTGCACACTTAAGAGCAATTACGGTGTATTAATCGTCAATGACAAATGAAATATCAATTTGTTTTTTTATAGCAAAATCGTATTTACATGTTATTTGCCTTTACTGTCAGGGACTTTAATGCAGTGTAAACAATCTATGAACCACTCTTCAAATGTTTGTCATATATTGTGAGCAATGATTAGTTTATAAGGATGTTTGTCTTTTCATATATAATTTATTAATTTCTTAATTCATTGCTAACTAAAAATTTTAGTAATTCACTGAGAGGTACGTTTTGTTTAAAACATTTTTATCATTTTTAAATCTCCAAGGCTCTTCTATTTTATTCACGTTTTTAATTTAGTTTTCTCATTAATCGAATATATTAGTTATTTTTTGTTTTTTAAATTTGCATACTGTTTACACACTCAATTTTCTATTGGCCCGCATTAAAAGTGATTTTTCACTTAGCCTAAGGAAATATTGAAGAATGTGCAATAACAAAAAAATGACATTGAAGTGGCGTCAACCTGCACATATAAGTAAGACTGCTGTTTAATATATACAAGAATTGTCAATTAATAATTTAACACATTTATTTAAAGCTTCCTTTTCGAGTTTTCGAGATGGATGTGTACTACTTTTTATAATCGCTTTATTATGGACTTTCAATTATTTAATTACTTGGTTCAGAGATGGACGCTGGGCGGACGAGCCGCGGGCCATAGTTATTGCTTGAACAGTCGACCAACTGGCTGTGCTCGCCTAAACATATTGGTGCCAGACTCCGTGATGAAAGTTAACCAATCGCGCTCCAAACTGTCATGAAAGTACCTTTGTGTATTCGACACAAACTCTTGTGGTTTAGTTACTTTTGCTTTGATGTGGAAATGGTTAGTTTGGTTGCGTTTTTTAAGGGTTTTGCAGCAGGTACAAATATGAAGCTGCTCGATCACTAGCTTCAGGGCAGATTACCATCACAATTTCAGATTTTAGAAAAAATTTTTAAATTTTCAAGAATTTTTATACATATTTGCTAACACAAAAGCTCTTTTTTGGTAGACTGTCTACTCTTACAATGACGCTATAGAGTAATTTATGAGGAAATATTTTTTGTTTTGTAAAGCTTTGCTTCTTTTAATTGTGGCACAAAAATCAACATGTAAAATAATTTTGGAGCTGGAGCTTCAGCTCCGCTTACATTTCAAATATTACTCCAGTTCTGGCTCCGGTTCAGAGGAAAATGCTCTGCTCCTTGGCTCCGGCTCCATTTCCGAAGCCCTAATTTTGTCGACTTAAGTTTGTATGTAGATTGATATTTAGTTGTATACATCGTTCTTAACTGTAAATTTAATTAATTGAGTTCTGTCACAATTAGACAACCTCGTTGTTTTCTTGTCAAAATGTCTATAAGTGAATATTCTAGTAATTGCTGTCTAGTGTTCAAAGATGTCATTTTCTTCCAAATGTCAATGTGTCAGGCCGAATTCACCCTAAAATATTATTTACAGGCAGTAAAATTAGTTTGCGTGCCGCGGGTAGGCCTTTCAAAATTGCAGACCATAATGTAGGCTATGGTTGTAAATTTGGATGCACCAACTCTGACTTGATAGTGAATTTATTTTATTTGAATAATTAATGATATTTGGGACATTATTTTAATTATTGTAGATGTTAGTATGTGCCATTTCAAATTAGTCACACTGTTAAATTAGTAAATGAAATGTTAACTATTTTTGTATTCAATTATATTTTTTAAACTGTTTGCACAAAATTAATTAATGAATTAATGTCTTCAAATGCTAATTGAATTCCATTTCTTAAGTCCAGTCTTAGTTGACGATCTCTGCAGTTTCGACCGTCTTATTAAATTTTACTCGCGGTGTTCTTTTTGACGATTTTCTACTTTTATTTCGCCTCTTCGACTTTGTGGGTCTTTTGCGTTTAATACGGCCCTTGGATCTATCTCTCTTTTTAGAAGTTGATCGCGATTTACTTCTTTTGGATCTATTTCTCTTTTTAGATGTAGATCGTGATGTACGTCTTTTGGATCTATTTCTCTTTTTAGATGTAGATCGTGATGTACGGCTTTTGGATCTATTTCTCTTTTTAGATGTAGATCGTGATGTACGGCTTTTGGATCTATTTCTCTTTTTAGATGTAGATCGTGATGTACGTCTTTTGGATCTATTTCTCTTTTTAGATGTAGATCGTGATGTACGTCTTTTGGATCTATTTCTCTTTTTAGATGTAGATCGTGATGTACGGCTTTTGGATCTATTTCTCTTTTTAGATGTAGATCGTGATGTACGGCTTTTGGATCTATTTCTCTTTTTAGATGTAGATCGTGATGTACTGCTTTTGGATCTATTTCTCTTTTTAGAAGTAGATCGCGATGTACGGCCTTTGGATCTCTGTCTCTTTTTAGAAGGAGATCGCGATGTACGACTTTTTGACTTAGTCGATTTACGTTTTGCTTTTGCAGCCATCACTTTCTTTCCTACGTTTTATTGTTTTACCACAAAATTTTACTGTATTCATTTAACAGATATTTATCATCTAAAGGATTCATGCATATGTAATATATATAATTTATAACTAACCCCATCCATGTTAAGTAAGTTTTCCACATAATGGAATATTACTAGACAGAATGTCAAGCCGATTTTACATATCCTTTACAGGGAGTTTTTTATGTCAAATTTGTGATTTCAAGTAACCACTGACGCTATCGCTAAGTGTACAAACGTTGGTGAAGGATATTTCATGTTATAGTGGGAATGGATTTGAATATATTTCGACCAAACCATTCCAACAAACTATTGAAAACTTTGTAGATAACTATTTCGGATTCTATAGTGTTATGTTATGTATACAACTGTCAAATATTTACAAATTTCCAAACTATTGTTTATATTTCCTAATGTCATTTTCTGAGTCAAATGTACTAATTCCATTGCAAAACCACATTCTGCCGGATTATCTGTTTGTCAAAACGCGACTAATCGATGTAAATGTTTTGATTAATATAATTTTATTTTAGAGAGAAAACAGCTTCTCTAATGATAGTAGTTGCGGGAAATTAGTGCAGTCTTCACAAAGTATGGGATCCGTTCAATCCACTCCTACGGTTGCAAGGTAGTTGTTTCATTTATTATGGCCTTTGAAGACAAGCGTCTGCCAAAAACTATTCAAGTATTCTATTTTTAATTTTGCCTGCTAACATCAATGCCAGTGCTGATGTATGTATATACTTTGGTTATTGAATGATGCCCTACTAGTTTACATATTTTTTTAACATTATAATTGTATAATGCAGGCGCGGCTTTTGGGGGGGGGGCACCCGGGGGCCAGTGCCCCCCCCTTTTTGGGGATCTTAGTTTTTTGTAAGTGTCTTCCTCAAATATTTTTTATGTTGATGTTTGCAAGTTTCATCCGACAATTTAAGTTGAGCAATGCATTAATTTGGACATTTAGAGGTTACATTTTACAATGAAGTTTTCTTTTGGAGTTATTTTTGTTTAAATTTCCATTTTAGTTTAAGTTTTCCTAAAACAAAATTGAATGGTGCCTCCCTGTTTTAAAAATCTTAAAGCCGCGCCTGGTATAATGTAATAATCTACAATGCAAGTAAACCAAAGAGAGTACACTAACTTAGGTGAATGGCTAATATTAGTATGGGCTTTATGCTAGTTTTGCATTTGCAGTTAATTGTATTATATATTTGACCTTAGAAATCGAGAGTATTTGAATTGTGTTTAGTACGAGATTTTAGAAAAATACCCTGGCATCAAAAGACTATTTAGTTTATCAACGTTTATTTTATTTGTAGCACATACAATATACTTTATAATTTATAATTACTAAGTTTTTTCGTTCGCATACTCGATGAAGCATTGGCCCCAGAGACACTGCACTCACATTTATTCGTTAGCAGCGGTGTGTTTGGAAAACACCATTTTAATGATTTTTTTGAAAAGAACTGTTCGGTTACCTATGATTGAAAAAGCGCGTATTAGTTTCAGTATGGTATGGTACACCACCAACCTCTATTTGACTTGTAAAAATACTTAATGAGCTGCGAAAAAACTGCAAAAAAATTCCCCAAAGATGAGGCCATGAAATGTAAACCTTGTTATAGCCAGTATATATATATATATAATTTTTTGTTTGGAATTTTTGCAACATTTTGGTGTACACAATGATATACAAAATTGTTTTCGGCTGTTACTAATTTTGTAATATTTTTGTAATGAAATTCTTTCTTCAGCTTATTGCAATTTCTCTTCAACACTACATTGGATTTGAAAACTGAATTGCTTTATAATTCTTATTTTCACTATGTAGGGATTAGGTATTATTGGAATTTGATCTTTGACATACTTTTCAATTCTACAAGTTTATCTGTAAACTCTGCACATATATGGATTTTTATCGAATGTAAAATAGTCAATCCGAAAACGTATGCACTGAGTGCTCTAATTTAATTTTTAATTTATAGCCTTAAATGAAATATCAAGCGTGAACGCAATAATACATATTGGGTGCTAATTTCAAATGGCTTTCAGTTTAGTAGAAGCGTATGTAGAAACTCATTTCATATGACATTTTGCTTCTGTGATATATTTTGTAATGAAACTTATTGAACAATATTTTATTCACGCTTATAATTTTACTGCTTGAAATTTACGAAACCTGTTATGAAGGTTATAACTTTCAGTGGAGTGCAAAATCATTTAACAGCATTAAGGAGCCTCCTACCTAATAAGTGCAATTTTTCAGTTTTTTAAAGTCAATTTAATCTAATAATATCAAATGTTTTCTTTCAAATAAAAATATGCTATTACTCCATGGAAGCCCCTAAATCTACCTAAAGAAATTTTTCAGCCTGAAAGTAAATCAATAGTTCTCAGTTTTAGCATAAATTTGCCCACACTCCTCCGTTATAGTTTATGAAATTATCATTGCGATGAGGTGATTGCAAGTGGAACTATTCAACTGATGAGATAAGTAGCAGCATGAGAAATTATAGTATATAGTAATTGATGTTTTAAATGTGTTTTCTTAAAATAACGCTTTTGTGAGATTAGGAATAAAAATGGAGAAAATTTTCACCAAAATATCGAAAAAATTTGTCCAAATGGATAAAAAATATTTTTTAGCTTAAAATGTTAATTTTTAGTGTTGGCTTCTAAAAGTGCTAGATGACCTTCAGCAAGATGTATGCAATAAACACAAAAACCATTGGTCTTGGTAAAATATATTTTGGAATATTACATTTAGAAATTTTAGCTAAAAATAGACACAATGGTTGCCATGGTAACAGCAAAAACATTTTTTATTTTTTCGATGATTTTTGAACTTTCGAGTCATTGACTTCAGCAAAATGTCATAAAAATTGCTTAAAATAACGAATAAATAAAGTTTCATTAACCGATATCGTCTCCGTTCTCTCAGCAGCACTATCAATATCATCCTTAATTTAAACAAATTCTTTTACAAAACGTGTGTTACTTGAAGCGAAAAAGTCTGCAGTTTACATGGTTCCCACACCATTTTTTCATTCCAATGACCTTTAGTGCCTTTTTAGATTTCTTTGTTGATTTTTTCTGTGCTTTCGAATTGCAGTTTTTTTAGTTTGGATGACTTTTTCTTTGAAGCCAATCTTTTACATTTATGAGATGTATGTCTAGAAGGTGTAAGTTTTTTTGCAACCATTTTGATGTAATCTATTCTGTTAAGCTAATATCAACACGATTATTTAGTCACTAGCAAAAATGCAAAATTTACCAACTAAATAAAAATCTGTTAACCCCGGCAATTTAAAGGAAGAATTCAAGCAAAGACATATAGAACTTGCAACTAAATCTTAGTTTGAATTTTCAAGAGCCAACGAAAATCTTCTATCATATGTCGGAAGTAGTCACGCAATTTAGCCTTTCTTTATGTATTGAATACCAAACTAAGTTGAGTAACTTGTTTTAAGCAAAACTCACATCAACAAAACTTGAAGTTATAGATAGTACCATGATCGCTTTCTTTAATGAAAAAAATTTTTTTACAGCTTTTGCCAGCACCCTGAAATATTCTCATAGAAAATGTTTGCCCTGGCACCACAAAATCCCCCTACCAACAAATAATTCAAAATATTATATCTCGGCCATCATTAAATATTGTTCAAAAATTCGTTTTGCAATCTGCATAATTTTTCAATCAGTATCACATGTAAAAATGAACAAAATCCACGAGTAGTGGTTGCAAAGTGTTTTAATTGTAAATTGAAAGACCCTTAAGACAGTGGGAATGAAATCAATTTGATATTTTTGGACGTAGACATTTTAATTCGAGTTAGCTCACTGAAAACTTCATTGTAATTCGAGAATTGATCTTTGCCTGAAAAATTTTTGCACACTTCGCTCAGTTGTATTCCATGCTTGTGTTTCTACAGGATTAAACAAAAATTAAAAGTTTCGATTTTATATCAACTTATGAGTATCAGTTGGTCGATTTCAATCACTCGATTTAAATCATTGATTTAAATGAAGGCACATTATTAGTTCAATTATTGATTTAAATCAAGTACACTAAAAGAGATACAAGTAGTGTATTAAAATTGTTTTGAGGTCATTGCCCTTATATTGGAATTATTTGGCAAGCTCTGAAAATATTTTTTATCTGTAGTTTATTTAAAATTGATTAAATTATTGTATTTCAAACATATTAGTATCAAAAGGATTTCTAATATTTACTACCTTGGAAGATTGTCTGGGTAAAATGGAAACTTAGATTAAAAATGCGATAAAATAAAAAATCCGATTTTTTACTTTTTAATTTATCGGATTTTTTCCCAATACTGATCAGGCCCAATTCACTCAAGGAGATCTTAATTTAAGAACTCCTTTATTAAGAACTCCTTGGTTCACCTTTCTTGTCGAGTGGTTTACCACTAACACAGTTCTTAAATATTTCTAAATTAATTGACCAGGAATTCATCAATCGCATCGTGACCATTATGCTTGAATATAAAGTTTGGCATTGGCTCTTTACATAAAAAAATAAAACAACAGTATTTCGTATAGCCACGTTGAAGTCATGTTAGAAACGCGATAATTTCCAAATCTCCTCCAACATGCCATTTATATTGATCCTACCGAATTAATCTAATATCCGTTTCAAAGTGTCATACGTTTCTTTCGTAATTATGTCACACGGAAATTTAACCGTTTTCTTTTGTGAAAAACTCAATTTAATAACATTATTTGTTGCATCATTGAATATTTTTGTTGTTATTATTATTATTCAAGTTATAAATAACTCACAATCATTTTAACTAATCTTTCGCATAAATACTAGCAGTTCGCTTTAGGTGCCATTGTTATAATTTAACTAAACTGATTGCAACTTGACGAACGTTAAATGACGTCGCATCATTTTTAATACCGTGAAAGTTTTTCAGTAGTTTCTACCCATCTTAGAACCACATTTTTTCAATTCGTATATTTTACTCTGAATTTTATGCTATTTGCGTTTAACAATATTGCTTGTCATTTAAATTAACGTTACACTCGGAGCTTGTTTGTTTTTTATTATGCAATTAAGTTTATTTATTTAAAGGTTTAAATCTTTTCCTTATCTAACTACATTCTGAAATGAGTAAAGCTGTTGTAAAGTATTGAATATTTTTCTTTATCGTAATTCAATTAGAAATTTATTTTTTATGCTGGGATTCACCGTCATAATGTAAAAAATTTTTAGTTTACGTGTATACGAGGGCTTACGTAAAGTAAAATAATAAGAAAAAGTAAAACTTTCATCTCAATCAATTACAATAAGCCGATATTAATATTAAAAGTAAAAGTAATTAGCCGTAAACTGCTCATTATATCTGTAAAGGCCCAAAATTTGATTCTATTCAATAGAAACAATAAAATCTTTTTGATCTGATTTGTCGCCAATTACACTGGAAGAAGTACAATTACACTTGCATAAAATGTGCATAAAACATTTATATTATAAAAACCCTTACAATGCTAAGATTAAATTTCAATTTGCTACCATATTCTTAGTATGTATTGGCATTATGTTTGTTATTAGATGAACAGGCTAATGTATTAATGTTAAACAGGAAACCAAACCAATGTAGTGCATAAAATATTTAGGATTACCTCTTTCATATCAGAGTTGTAAAATTCAACCTGAAGCAATATCATTCAATAATAAAAAGTTCAAAAAATGGAATTGTTTACATGCTATGTATTTGTAAGCCTACTTATTATTGTACCTCATTTTATTAGTTCGATGTCCTGTTATTCTAGTTGCCTTGATGAAACCAAAGCTGCCAATTATTGGATGGCTGTACATGAGAAAATTTCTCACCATGCATAATGAAAATATATTTAATTTCGTCCATACATTATGTCCATAATGACCACCATGTAAAATATGGGGAAATGTAAGTAGGATATACGTGTAGCAATAACAGTTTAGTATAGTGAAGAATAATGCATTCAGCTCAGCTCAGAACTTCATAAGAGCATGTAAAAGTCAAGGACACTGTTGAGTCTTCTTTTTGTGTAATATCATCGACTGTAGACTTCAAACTAATGTGTTTGCTTACTTTTCAATCCAACACACATTGCTTTGTGTAAGAATTCAAAATTGGAAAAAACTTCACATTTAGTATCTGCTATCGATATGACTGCTTTTAATTTTGAGCGTTTAGTATAATAACTATTTAAGGGACGCTATTACGACATGGCAATATATGACAACGCAATATTTTTTGTCATTCATGATGGTCATTGTGGTAAATGTATGGTGAAATGCGGAAATTTGTAATTTATTAAGGTGATTATTAATATTTATCTAAATGAATACGAAATCGCAAGCAATATTTGAAACAGGTTAAAGATGATTCTTTTTTGTAGTATCCCAACTAATGCTATCGCAAACAATTTATTAGGCTGCAGAAACATGAAACAAATTATAAAATTACCTATTGATAATTTATTACTTCATTTTTAACATTTATTTGCAATTTACTAAAGCTTTGTAATAACTTTAAAAAGATTGTCATATCAAAGTATTGTTTTTTAATTGAAGTTTTATATGTTCAATTATTATGGAGATAGATATGCAATTGCTATGTGTGTAACGTTTGAATAACCACTGTGGCCATGCATTATATGGTGCATAATGGTATGATGTGGCACCATTCCTATATGAAACTAATAATTACGATTTAACTAATTACAGCGGTTTCTTTTTACTGATCTATATTGTGCATGGATAACTAGATATATTTGTTTGAACTTTAGCATAGGATAAAGTAGTGAATATCAATGTTCTTCATTCCAATTTTTTTTCAAATTATAAGTGATTACAGTATTGGTACATATTGTATTAATATTATCTAAAAAATTTCAATGACATTCGTATGGACATTATTACTTAATTAAGATATACATTTATTCTAATATTTTGATATGGGCAAATTTTAATGTATCAAATCAATTATTTTAATTCTTTGTCTGCTAAATACTGTGTTTTAGATTTCTGTACCATGAACTAAAATCAAATGACTTTGCTTTACGGTAGTCTACGATGAACTAAGTAAAATCCAATTATGTTTGTATTTACTTTACTTTACGACAGTGTGCGACTAGTTACACTTCAGTTTATTATTCGTAATTTCCAAATTTCGATTCCGAGTTTTGAATTCTTGGGTTTTAAATTTTGATGAACAACTGAATCGGAGACCAGTATATTATTTGCTAATTAATTCCTGTGATTTTCTATTTATCTTGTAAAATTTAGACTTACAATAGTTAACGACAAATACGCAAATACAAACAATCATTTTTCTATTCTATAAATGACACGAAATGTCAGTAACACTAATTGAGGAATAGCTGTATCGATCTTCTTTAAACGGGGAATACTGTGCGTAAACTTAAGTTAATTATTGTTGCGAAATTATATTAAAATGCGTTGTACGATTTGCTAATGAGCAGGGCCAATGTTCTTAGAGTAATACGTTTTAAATTATATCACCTGTTCAGTTGAAAGCAGTAAATATGACCATTTAACACATCATTTTCTGAAAAAAACATTGGTAAAAAATACATTACAACATGTCACAACACAAGACTATAATATGTAAAGCTTCAAAGACCCTTCAGTGCTTTAAATTTTTGTTATATTACATAATGCTTAAAATCATTCCAATATAGCTTCAAAACAGCATCACCCTCGCATGTACCCATAAAATTCTGTATGGTTACAATGGGTGCGTTCGCGCAGCGCACCGGTTTTGCACTAAGTGTCAACTAGAGCATTCGCGCATCCACCGGTTTGCATTTTCAGTGCCCACTGAAAGCCAACTGTAAACAGCGGAAGGGTTTGTTTATTTAACAATTAAATTTCATGCACACTACATTCGCGGTGGCAGCGGTAGTCAACCTAATTTACTCTTATCCAATCAAATGTTGCTTATTAACAAGCTCGTTTCTTATTCGCCTATTACTAAGACGATTTTACCTAAAGATTAGTATTTAGCACCTATATAGTTTTTTTTGCATACCAATATCACTTTAATCCAATTTATAATAAATACTCGATTAATGGTAAATATAACCCGGAACTGTACACTTTGGTACGTGTTTTACAATGCTACTTCAATGAAAACTCGAAGTTTGTATTAAAATTAATTAATTAGGTTCGGCTCGGCTCGTACATAAAATCATTGAATATTTTTTAAAAATATTGGGCTCAAAGAATTTTTTATACATAGCCCTTCCTATTGTTTAATAAACATTTCTTAAATAAGATTGTAAGAAAGGCATACTGAATGAAAAAATAAGAAGAATCTGCATAATCAAATTTAAAAGCAGACTATAAATTTGCTTTGCCTAAAATAGATTCGTTTTGGGCTCGTTGTATATCAACGACTGTGCTCCAAGCTCGGCTCGTTGACAAATCTTTTTAGAGGAGTACAAAACAATGTTATTAACCAAAAAATACAGCAGCCAAACTCAAATCTATAGGTTACTTTGAAAAAATATTGATAAATAGGTTTGATAAAATACAAATTTTACGAACATCTATATTACTGTACTATTAAAATATCAGAAATATCAAAAATATCATGATATGTTAGATAAAAAACAGATTGATATATTTATATTTTTAAAAATGTATTATTATACCAATCCCTCGTTAAAATTGAAATTTTCTGTTTCCTTAGCTAATTATTCAAGGTTATGCAAATAGATGGGGTGTTATAAATTTACATATGTCAAATAATTCTTCAATTTTTGACTTTTTATAAAATTTAATTGATTTCAGCCAAACCCAACTAAAAAGCGAATCAGTTGGCGTTTCGTGCACACTGATTTTGCAAACCGGTGGATTGCGCGAATGCTCCAGTTGACGCTGAGTGCAAAACCGGTGGATTGCGCGAATAGGTTGGTAAACAACGGAATGCTATCGCGAATACGTTGACAACTGAAAGCCAACTGTTCAGTTGTGCCGGTTTGCGATCGCGAACGCACCCATTGTTAATGAGTTGTATGACGAATGTTTTACATGTAATTGCGGGATGTTCCGGGGATATGAATCCTGCTACGCTGCACAACAACGGCGTTTTAGGAAGTTGTTGCTAGAAGTTACTAACAAAGTGATACTTATTACCAAATACATTAAAACATTTTATATTAAATTGTTAAGGCGATCTCAATTTTATGCAATACATAACATGAGACAATGTTTGTACTTTACAGTATACGAAAAATTAAGAAAAAATATATTGTAGGCACTAAACAAGTAGGCTACAACACACAGGCATTGCGCCTAGTGGAACATATTTTTATACTTTTTCAAAGAAGAAAAATATATTGATATATTGAATGCTTTACAATATTTGAATAAAAATGAAACGAATAAGCTTGTTCCAGAATGGGAAGCAGCTTTTCCCTTAATATATTTGTTGTTTTTACTGCAAGTACTCTGCTCTTGAATATTGAACATTTAAGATTTTAGAACAATAGAAATGGCTCAGATAGAAAAAAATGTCTATATTTTTACACAATCAAAATTTTATTATTATTGCTACACTTTAATTGTTTGTGCATCGATTGTTGCCCTAAATCAGACTCCAATTATTTTAACTAAGAAACCTCTGGAAGTCTTGTAAAGTATTCCCTATGAGAGTTTTTGATTACTTCCATCCAAAACATACTTTCCCAGTCAACTGTGACTCCAGGTTTAAAGACCAGGGTACAGCAATTAACGATTAACACAGTGATAGAATACTTTTGTCATTTATGCGCATCCTTTTTAAGTCTCTTAAAAGCACTAATTCTATTAATATACTTTATTAGATTTATTGTGTAAAAATTTAACCATCGCAATGATCTTTAAAACTATTGAATTTTTAAAGAGTACATTTTTAAAGTCAATTGCAACCTTTTTTCTGGATTTCTCTTCACAAATAAACAAGTATTTGATAGCCCTCTATTGCTACAAATTTATCAGTTGAACTGTCCACAAATTGTAAATTAGTATTTGCATTCTGTTCTTTAAAAACGCGTATATGTTTTCACTAGTGATTTTTGCTACATTTTACTGTTTTAAGTTCTATATTAATATTAACGTTTGTAAATGTCGATAAACTACCATATTCCACGTTCTATTTCTATCACCTCCATTTTTTCGTTATTAATAGAAACCATGACTATCTTAACTAAGTTAGTTAAGAGAGCTATGATAGGAATCTATTCAATTTGTCATTTACTGCGAGAATTACTGTCTTTTCCATGCTATTCCTATTGTTTGGTTTCAACAATGGAAATTTGCAGCATTCAATTTTTTACAATATTGTTCAAATTAATATTAATGTTGACCATTGCTGAACTTTTTTTTCTCCATTTTGTTTAGTAAAGGTCATATAATTAGTGATGTAGAATGCATCAATGTGGAGATTGGTTGCAGTATTTTGTTTTTTAAATTCTGTCGGTTTACTTTCTCTTTAGAACATGATCAAGCCTATTTCTGCTAGTCTTAGTTGACTGTTTTATTTGTTCAGTTATGAATTCCATGGAATTAACGAAACTGAATTCTGCAAAATGTCAATCATTGTCTGCTTGGGGATTAGGCAAAATATATTGAAATCATTGTAAAAAATAAAATTTAGGATATTAAGTTTGAAGGATTGACTAGTGTCAGATTTCTATTTTCTTTTGTGACTAGATGAGAATGAAAGCACGTAAGAATTGTTCACATGCCCTCACATTCCTCCTGCTTATAAACCCACATTGCGGACATTTATCAGCCTTACTTCTTAAATCTGATCTGTTTTATGCTAATCATGTATTTCGAATCGAAGTTTACTATTCTGCGGTCGCAATTGTTTAGTTAAACTTTAAGCGCAAAGGCGAATAGCTATGAAATGGAATATAATGCATTAATGTATGAATAATGTGATCTTACAAATCAATTATCACATTCAGTCAGTAAATTTCTCCGTGTGATGACAACGTCAAACGGAAGTTAGCCACGGTGAGATTTCTTTCCCAGTGTCATTGAATCGTTTAACTCCACGTGAGTTTAGTAAACATCATCGAATAAACATTAATTTTAGTGATTCCTCTCTTATGACTCACACCCTGCTCTGTCAATTCTCATTTCCCGCAATAAATAGTCTCTATAAACCTGTCTTTATCATCACTGCATCATCAAATAAGGGATAAACGGGAGTTTAATTTGATAGGGTAATGTGCAGCATTAGTAAATTGTAAGTAAGGCTATCATTATTTTTACAAAAATCGTACCTTTAGTTCAAAAAAAATTATCTTTTTTAAACGTTTAAGAATGACATAGTGCAAAATATTTTAACTATTAAATTTCTGTTATCAGTAGCAAAAATTATTTATACGGAAAATATTTATTTGCTTGTACGCGAATTTTACTTTTTGTGGTAAGAAATTTGTAAGGTAATTTAATTTTCAAAATATTCAGAAAAATATTTACAGTTGCAAACAGTAAAAAATGTGATTTTGTAGTTTTAGAATTCCTGCGATGCTCAATAAGTACTTTGTACCTGACAATTGATATGTGAAAATATTAATCAGTTCCTGAATCAACTTTTCATCACAATTCCACAAAAGTTACTGTATTATTCAATGAACAAAATATCATAGTAAATTGCGAAACAATTCATAGTCAGCTCATAATATTTACTCGAAAATTTAAGGATTATGCTAATGAAACGCCCATTTTAAGTGGTTCCTTATTTTTTCATAAATTTTCGACTTTATTGACCTAATAACAAATTTTAGCAATAAACTTAGTAAGCTATACTCATATCATTTATAGTAACATTTTCAGTTGTTTACATACTTTAGTGTCTTATATGACTGCTCTATTATCACTTTGCAATTAGGTCTTTCTGATGCAAACGGTACAAATTGCAGAGCTATTATTAAATATTTATATGCATAATTGTATTTTGCGGTATTGCTGTGTTCTTTAATATCACCTACAAACGCTTTTTCGTCTATAATTCATCATGAACTTCACAAACATCGTCATAGAAAACTGGCGTCATAAATGACGTAAAGCAGTAAATGATGATTTAACAATTCTGTGCACGTTTCTATACTTTTTCCCAGTCCAATAATACATTAAATTATAATGAGTACTCTATTTATACCCATATATAATTTATTAGTACACTCATTTCGGATGTTGACCTGATTCTATTAGTTAATTTAGTTTCTTGCTCACGTATTCCAAATTCACAATTATATTTCATATCTTCACTCAATTCTCTGTATCCTTGAAAATACTAAGTTCTCAATCAAATTTTTTCCTAAATCGTGTATTCCGAAACCTAGTACGACACCAATTTTAATCGATTAATATTTTAATAATGAATTCTAATTTGGACTTTTTTAGGCTGAAACCTTTAAACTTACAAGAGAATGATTATGAAATATTTTTGAAATATTCATTTAATATGATAACACAATAAATTTGAATTATAGTATAACGCATTGCATTAAAGTTCAACTCTTGCTGCAACACATTCAGACGGCCTCTTTCCATTTTTGGTTACGCCCCTGTAAAATATTTTGAAAACATTAATTAAAAAGTGTGATATTCCAAAATATATTTTAATGTGTCTTATGCAACACCTTGTTGCATTACATCACAAATCTACTGGTGTCGACGCATTTTAATTATCTGAAATCGAATTGACTGCTCTAACGGAATATATAAGCCGTAGAAAGGAAATTAGTTGTACAATAGAGCACTTAACATTATAACTGATAATCTCATTGTGCTTTTTCCAACAGTCTACCTCAAAAATCTATTCACATGTCAACAGAATTAAAGTTCAATACCAAAAACTACTCTAATTCCACTCCCCAAATTTTTGTGTATCAATTATATATAATTTTGCAATTGCTGTTTTATGTAAATTTGTAAAAAATTCATAAATAAATTTTATACATACTTTTTTAATAGTATTTTTCCAATTTTTCACATGATAAATCAGAAATATTTATTTTGTTGTTTATGGCTTTATATGCAGACGATATTTATATGTAATATGTTCTGTATAGTCAATATAGTTTATATCATTAGAATTTTGTTCCTGTTTATCACCTACATCCAATGCAACAGTTGAGCGCGCATAATTCTTATATGAATAACTAAGAGAACTTCATGAGCCTTATTCCTGGTATGCGTAAAGAAAAAAAATTCACCAGAAATAAGACGTATTGTCATAAAAATTTCACAGTAAGGGAACCTCTATACATAGTTCCTCAAATGAAAGAATGCTCCCGATGAATGAAGTAACTGAAATCTGTTTCCAAATTACGATAATTATTGGTATATAGATTAGGTTCCTATAAAAAATGAGCGTAATAAAATGTCTTCTTTGTGTGTGTGTGTGAATGTATTATTGTTAAAGCGCTGTTTGAAATATCTCATGCAATATAGACATGTCATACATTATATTTTCAACAAACAAAACTGCGATTGTATTTTCGCAATTCACCTTTTATTAGCATTCCGCTGGTAACACTAAATTCCATATGATTGTTTAACAGATAATTCTTTTCCTTTGATTATTTTCTTCTCCTTTAGATTTCCTTTAGCTTATTGCATTCCTAGTCTTCAATCGTCACATATATTGGAGCTTTCCAAAGTTGTTTGTGCATTTTTCTACTTTATTATAAGTACAGCTTCGGTAATATTTGCGAGTAACACTTTTGCAAAATCGGATATTTACTTGGTTTATGAGGAAATTCCATGGTTAGACGTTCTTCCCAACTCAATTTGTTGAGAAAATCTTGAAATTCTGCTGGAATTGTTTTGAAACTTTCCTTAGATTGCAGAGTATTTATTTATTTTGACTTCCAAATATTTAATCGGAAGTAAAAATGTTTCCTGAGCGGCTATTAGTAATTTAGTTTTTAATAGAATACAAATGATTCTTTGCTACTTATGTTTAGAAAGATTAAGCTTTCAATCGAAAATGCTAGTAGAAGTTTAGATTTTCAAAGTTTGTGAATGATTTTATTTAGAAAAGAGCAAGTTAAATTTTTTGCAAACTAACGTTCTTACATAGTCGAATAGAATCTTATTATGTATAACGCTTATGGATATTTAGGCTTAAAACAGTTTTACAACAAATTTATATTAGTGAGAGGCACATTGTTAGCTATTTATTTTCAGAGGGGGAATGTTTAAAACAGTATATTTCTTTATAAATATTTTTCAAATTTATATAGAATTTTATAAAAAGTTTTTAAAATAGTTTTGGATGTTTATTCATTCGCAATTTCTTAGCCGATTTTCTACTAAAACAGTTTCAAAACTGGCGTTTTGTTATACATTTATAAAATGAAAAATAAATGTTACGTTTATCAATATTCAACGTTTGCTATTATATGTTTTTTGTAAATAATACACTTTTTCCCAACCTGGTGTATTTTCAATCCTGTCTACGAATTGAATTTTGCCCAGGGCTCTTGCAGATTAACCCCGAACCTGAAATCACAAAGTATAGTCTACCGATTTCATTATCGATTATTCTAAACAGTTATCATAAATTTTCCTTATAAGGCGAGGGGTGCAGCACAATTGTAAACATCCATGCAAAACTCTGCTTCACCATTGCAATAGTTCAACTAATAAAAAAAGCACAATATCAGTGGTTGTTTGATATCGTTGGTATTAATTATCACATTCATTTTGAAATCTAAATAGCAAAATTTAGTCTCGGTATATAAATTGAATAATAATTGGCTTCATTGAGTTAAAATTGTTTTTCATGTGTATAGAATTTGGATTTATTGGAAAGGCGTTTGCTTATACTGAGTTTTTAGAAAGCATAGTCATCGTCATACATGCCAACGGCACCGGTCAGTGGAAACCGGCACGCAAACTGACCCCATCATCAATGACGAGAGTCCAACGCACATCTACGAGAATCGCTGCATCAGCGAGGCTGTCGCAGATATGTCATTGTCATCACCACCCAAGGTATTCAATTTCCTTATTTGAGAAGTATTAGCTCTGCAATTGACGCCTGATATCATTAAATTTCTTTAGATTCCCGCTCGTCGCCCACTGGCTAGCCCCTTTTTTGAACGCAGTCAACAATCCTTTCGCAGTCATCGGTATCAGAGAAACGATGTTAATAAATCACCAAAAGAATCTTATAAGTTACGTTCGCGACAGGGCAACGACTACTACAACGTAACCGACGGCTCTGAAGACTCACTTCTCAGATCTGGGAACGACAGTGAAATGCACAAGCAGAAATACATGGATTCTTCAGTATTCATTTGCCCTTCCCCTGCTCTTAAACGGCGCGCTGTGCCAACTCTAGCAATTGCTGAACCCCAGTTCAAACGGGATATTAATCAGAGTATGTTGATTTGTTACAAGAATAATTTTCAATAGTCATATACAGGGTGATTCATAAGTCACTTAGGTATTTTATTTTTAGCTATCAACGAAATAACAAATAAAAACAAAAAATAACAAGATTATAATCAATCAACTTATAATGAAATTTAATAATTACAATAACTGTTCAAAATTTCCACCTTCATTTTCAATACACAGCCGCATTCTTCGAGGTAAGGAATTGACTGCTTTTTCCAGCATATCTGACTGATTAATTGTTGCGAAATTTTGGGTTTTTTTTCCTTTTTATTCCTCAATAGGTGGGAATAGGTGGGGTATAGACTTGGTCACGCACATAAAATAGTCCAATGGGGTCATATCTGGTGAACGTGGAGCCCAGTTTATCGGCCCATCACGGCCCATCACGCGGTTTGCAAATTTTGTATTGAGAAATTGTGAGAAATTG
>CABFPE010000001.1:6536165-6582679 GCA_900660155.1 Hofstenia miamia
GAACAAAGCTGTCCCCATTTTAGAAGTAAGTGGAACAAAGCTGTCCCCATTTTAGGCTTTGTAAATGTTTTTATTAAATTATTTTTTTTTGAAAATACAAATTATAAAAACGTTTTTGTCTAAAATTTTAAAACAATTAGTGAAGCATATTTAATTATGCAAAATTTAATATATGTATTTATTTTAAAAATAGAATACTAATGGGACAATCGTTTAAATAAAATTAGTAGAATATATGAGTAAAATCTTATTTTTGTAAAAAAAGATTAACAAATATGGTATTTTACAGTCCAAATCTTTTTAGTTCATTATCGCCGTTCATTTTTTTAGATTATTATTTTGCACTCCAGGATGTATATATTATGTTTGTTTGAATTTCAGCTTTTTCAGGACAGTATTAAAATACGTTTCATTTAAATGGAAGAAATCACGGATGACAAAGTGATACTTTATATTATTACAAATATGGTACGAAATCTTTGCTGAATTTGTGTTTCGCAGAACAATTGTGGTTTTGAATAGTATATATATATATATATATATATATATATATATATATATATATATATATATATATATATATATATATATCCCGCTAAATGTTTTTGAAAACCTCATCATGTAGGTTAGTGTCTTTTTAATTTGTATTAGTCAATCGCATCGTCTTTTTGATGTAATAACTAAATAACCTGGCAGTATGCTTTAAAGTTTTTACTTTAAGCATGCATTTCTTAAGCAAAGCTAAGTATCATTTATTTGTCTATTTCATTGTACTTTTACTTGCTTGTTTTTACTGTACTTGTATTTTCTGTTATATTAATGGTCAACAACTATTATTTTTTTAGTAAATTCATTCGTATTTGTGATATAGAAACCAAATATATACATCCTAGTGTATATCCTTGAAGAACTTTATACAGTTTTTCATTTATGTATGCTTGGGGTTAAATGCATCTCTACATTAAAAGGTAACATTTGTTATTATTATCAAATATTAATTATCCCGGTATTAAATTTGTGAGAAATCAGATTTGAAATCTACAGGTCCAAGAGTAGAAAATCGAATACCTTTAAGTGTAAGAATGATTTTCAAAATTTGTAAATCCTGCTCAACATTGATAGAAAATACTTACTGTTACTGAAGGTGAAATTCGTTATTGCATCACACAATAGTACTAGCAGAATATTAATCTACTAGAAACTATCGTATCATACATTCAATACTTGCTTCAGTTGAAGAACAATGAAAACCTTCTCGTTTATAATTAAAATGTTTAGCTAAGGATAGCTTTTATATAAGATAACATAGTACAAGATATGGCCATTTTAGCCATGATAATATAGTACCGAAAATTTCGGTCAGAAATTGCTTCAATTTCATTCCAATTTACACAATTAAATTGTTTCTTTCAGTTGATCATATTACAATATATCAAATTTCGAGATCGAGAAAGTTTATAAATTCGAGATCGGATTGGCCGCAATTTCGAGAATCGAGAACGAGAATTTTTTTTTCGAGATTTTCAAGATCGAGAATTAAATTTTCGAGATCTCGAAAAGCCTGTGTGTAAGCAAAATGTTTTACATGTCTAGTAGGCTGTTACGTGGGACACTGAAAATTTGTACGGTGTTTTGCGAACGTGAAATGCTATATTGCAGTAGCTTTACTGTACGTATTAAAAAAGTAGGTTAATTAATATTATATGAATTTTTGAAAATGCTAGTTTAGCTTAACTTTGTAAATGGCAGACATCGATGATGTAGAAGAAGCGGTATGATTTTTAATCTGAATAAATATTGCGTCATACATCAAAATATATTTTAATATTTTCATTAATTTAACCCCTTAAATTTGTTGAATTTAATAAATATTAGATAATTAATGTTATTGTAATTGCATTTTTTTACTCCACGTGCGCTCATAGCAAGCGTTAAATCAATGTCGATGTTTCAAAATTGGGAAAAGAAACATTCCTAGGTGTAAGGTTAGCAATACAATATATATATATAATATATAAACCGATAACAGTATAATTTTCAAAATTTGTAGCACGCTGTAAAACACGCTACAGCATCGATAAATACGAGGTAAATATTCAAGATAAACTGCACATAAATTTAATTGAAGGTGTTGAATAGTGCCACGCGGAGCACACATAAGAAATAAATACTACTAGGGGTTAAAAACAATGAAGAATCCAATAAAATACATAAAAAGTTGTCGGAATAGACTGATAGCTTAGGATAATTAACAAAATTCGTAGCATGTGGTCAATATTTAAGAAAAATAATTTATAAAAGTATGAGTTGATAAAAAATAAAGATGTGTGACTTCAAAATTTCTAATTATCAAAGAATATTAAGAGAATGCCATAAATTTATAACTCAAAACTAGTAAAGTATCTTTTGGTAAACACAATTTTAAAGCGGAATAAACAGTTTTAGTTTTAACAAATGTCACATCTTACAAGCAATAATTAATATAAATATAATAAAAATTGTTTTTGGGGTCTTAATTTATGGTGATATAGAATACATTGTACTGCTATCGATTCATAACCTGCAAAATGGTAATTCATAAAATATATTATAAGATCTCCATACACAGTTCTAAATAATCATTTTTAAAAATAATTTACTTAGCAGTCTTTGTTACATTTATATTAATGTTAAGGCATATAAAGACATAAAGATGCGAATTTAAATGTTTGAAAGAAATAAATCATAATTATTCCACTAGAGCTAAATCCAAAAATATACTCGAGCAATGCAGCATAATACAGTTCACTCCAAATGGACTCTTTTTCAGTTGAGGTAGTAAAATACTGTCATAATGTAATATGAACGAGCAGTTATTAATATATTCTTATGAGTTCCTAAAATGAAATAAAATCCATACCTGGGAAATTTTATGTTTGTTGTAAGTTATATTTTATTTTATTTGCAGTCGTTTAGATAAATTTTGTTATTTATGCTAATCTATCGGTATCGGTCTATATCGACAATTTTTTAGACTGTATTTTATTGGATTTCTCATCGTTTTTAACCCCTAGTGGTGTTTATTTCTTACGTCTGCCAATTTGCCAATTTAATAATGAACATATAGATATTCTAAATACAAAACTATGTTAACAAAAATCTGAAAATTTACAACTGAACATTAGTAAAATCTGTATTCGGTGAACACAACTTCAAAGCGCCAGTAAAGGCACAAAGAAAGAATATCTCATAAAATTTAATTGTTGTAGAGAATAAATCGTAGTTATTAAGCTAGAGCAGATCTAAAAAAATTGTTCCAGCAATTCAATTCTCCAAATTAAATCTATTCAGATAAGAAATACCAAATTAATACATTAGGTGAAGTCATTATCTTAGAAATGTGACAAGGAAGGAATGTAATAAAGCAGTAAATGAAATAAAAACCACTGTCGTAATGGATAATGATAGTTCTTAATCGATAGCTAGATTAAACGACCAGTACTATTGCTCAAATTTGTATATTCTAAGCCACTATACTTCTAAATATATATATATATATATATATATATATATATATATATATATATCATTTTTACACTTTTTGCGAATTTGAATGCCACTGAAATCTGTAAAAATAATTTTTTCCAGTTGAAGTTAAGAGTTCATCCTGAAGTTTTTACATAACACAGTAAAATACTTTATAAATGATATATTATTACCAATATATCCATTTCACGGGTATAAATGCCGTCCATGTCGAATTACTATTAGTTCAACTCCCATTTAGGATTCACTGCGATCTCCGCTTTTAAATATTCAAGAGAAATCCTTGCGACGTGATTCCCTTGACTGCTTTAAGAAGGTGCAAATGTTTATGGGAGAGAGAAAAAATACGAATGAAAAGATTACACTGGCATTAGAACTGGCCGTTAAAGGATGGGAATGTCAAGCCATTCGTGATGAAATTCTCTTGCAAATCTGCAAACAACTCAAACATAATCCAACAATGTAAATTTTAGAAGTTTTGTGTATCGCTTAGCTTCTTGTTCTTTGAAAGTGCAGTTTTTAGTTTTATTTTATAAGCGAAAGGCTTCGCATGCAAAATACTATAGATAATTTGTTTCTAATAATAGATTTTCCTTAAAGTAGATTTTCCCACTTTAATAATTAATTTGAATTTTGACAAATGTTCTTTTACCCCTTAAATGCATGGCACATAAAATCACATTATTACATAATATGGGCATACTATTTATGGCTGATCCTTGTTAAAAAGATTATTTTGGTGTTACATTTCACATTTGAATTTGAATATAACTTATTGGCATGTAAAACAACCAGTTTCCGTTTGTCAATTTAATTCTGATGGACATGTATAGTTTCTTTTGTGTGAACTCTACAATTTTAGGTTGTAGACATCCTATATTAGTAAACGCAACTTAATTAGGTGCTAACAAATCTTACTACCAACAGTAGCCATATTAAAGATGGACTTTCTCTTATCATACAGGTGACTTGATCAAATCGCATCCAGACTTTCCAGGAATAGCCTTCTTCTTGCAATTTTATTAATAAAAACTTTCCTTTTAAATATATAATTGCATTTATTCCATTAATATTCAGCATAAAAAAATACTACCTACGATCTCAAATTACGTCGTTGTGCTTCAACCATGGCTTGTTTTTTGTTCCTTATTTGTTTTAGAACATTTCAGTACATGTACGTATGAAGAAAGTATTTGTGAAAAGGATAGTAGTGTACTATTTCACATCTTTTCGGATTTTGCATGATATTCAAGATTTAGATTTGAAACGTCTATTATACTATATTTTTCATCTTGAATTGTCCACTAATCTGAAGTAATGTTTAATTAATTTTATTATTTTCAATAAAATATCAAAATGGGTTCATCGTGATTGCTATTTATGTAGTTTGGATCATAATCACAAGAATCATCGTACAAAACCTTTCCTAAATGTTCTGTCGTTGAAGAAAAACATGTACAAGTCAATAATTGAAGCCAATTTCGTACTGCTGCAGTAAAATTTAATGTTATGTTATTTGTTTTATCAAATTGGAAACTTTAACATACTTATAGACTTATAATGTAATAATGGATAAAATGGGTCCCTTAGGCCCATACAATTGTATAGATTTAAGTGGTATGATTTTTTTTAATATAAACAATGTTTCAATCTCTGTAGATTCAAAGTTTTAAAAAATTTAGTATTGAAATATATTATTTTTTATTTAGATGTAGTTATTCTAAGGGCTGGGAGTTAATGTCGATTATGCTCAACTTCTTTCCGCCGTCGAACACCTTCATTAGATACTTCGAACATTTTCTTCGCGAACAATCTAGACTTTACATTGAATCCTCCAACACCGTGGATAACAGATCAACTGAATCTGACCAGGTTTTCTTTAATTTCTCATATACTTTTCAACAGTGTTCTTTTCATTACGTAATATCAATAATATTTAGAAGGTATTGGCAGAGAAATATGCCAATTTTTGTTTACGCCAAATTGAAAGGACTTTTGGCGATCAGCGCAAATGTATTAAAAAGCCAACTGCAATCGAAGTTCAAAGTGCCATTGTAAGTTATCTTTACATTTATACAACATCTTTAACATCTTACATCAAAAAATTGTTATTCAAAATAATAGGAAACGTTGTGAATTTTAGTTTTGCATTTACATGGTTTATAGACTATCTTCTATGTTTCTATGTCACGGTTGCTTTCCGGAGTTATATACTAAGGCTGTCTGTTTCCAAGATCAGATTTTATGCATGTTTCTATATACTAGTGTTTATATTTAGGAAGTAATATACCAGCCTTCTATGTTTGATTGCACTCTTGAGGAAATCATGGTAATTCAAAAAGATCGTTTTCCCAATTACAGTTTTCCCTGGATACAAATCACCCTCTCACAAGCCCTTTTCCGACTGCGAGGTCACAACACTGAAGGCATATTTAGGTAATTTTTTTAACAGTTTTCGTATTAATGTGCAATTTGTAAAGATTCTAAAATTTTGAGTGACTATCCTCTCCCTCCTTTGTAATTCAAAAATTAAAAGTGCATTTCTTTTATGTCGCTAATGTCACATATTAACATCTTTGAATTTTAAACCTTTTTCATTATACGTTCTTATGATTTTTTAAATT
Organism: Hofstenia miamia; assembly: GCA_900660155.1. Classification (NCBI taxonomy): domain Eukaryota; kingdom Metazoa; phylum Xenacoelomorpha; order Acoela; family Hofsteniidae; genus Hofstenia; species Hofstenia miamia. The sequence goes on from CABFPE010000001.1 coordinate 6,542,315, forward strand.
TTGACTGATTAAACACTGACATCGATATTTCTTGTATTTAACCGACGAAGTCTAATTGCCCGAAACTAAGCTATGTGCAAATGTTAATCTGTAGAAATATGTCGAAGAATGTTCAAAATGTATATTCAATTCTTAGATACTAAGTGATTTATTCAATGGGTTGTTATTCTTGTTATACGTTTGTGGAATACTTAAAATTCATGTAATTTTTAATGTACACAGGAAACCTGTATGTATTCAGAGGAAAAGTACTTGATTTGTGTTTTTAAAGGACTTTCAACCGCCGGCTATCACTGTCCATTTTTATAATTTAACTTAAATTTTATTCAATTGTAAGATTTAAGTATTTTACTTGTAGGGTATCTGGTGATTACGATGAAGTTAATGCTTTGAAACGCCAGTTAAACAAGTTTAACAACGTCGAGTGCACTGATCCACATGTGGTGGCCACTCTCCTCAAACAATGGTATAGGGATCTGTACAATCCTCTGGTTCCTTCTAACTTTTATTCAGAGTGCATTAACAACTGCAAAGACAAACGGGCGTGTTTAAACATTGTAAATAAAATGCCCAAAATCAATAAACTCGTTTTGACTTACCTTATTCGATTTTTGCAGGTTGGTATTTTCTTGTTATATTCCTAATTATTTTATTTAACCTGATCTGCATGTAATCAAAGTACGTGCTTTTCTATAAATTTCTTAACACAGAATTTCAATACTTGTGTTTATTCGTTATACCTCATCAATGAATTGAATATTGTCATAGCATATCATCTTGCTCTTCTATGAGATTTGTCGCCTGATTTTGATTTGGAGTTTCGAAAAAATTTCGATTTGATTTCGTAATGTAATGATGAATGATAATCACTTCTATAACACTAACTGGACTGGAACAAATGCGTAAATAACAGCAAAATTTGTCCGATTTCACTCAATTATTAATTCCGCTCTTCTATTAGTAAATTGAAAGTTGATTTTTTGTTTTCTGTATAATACGTCTTATCACATACTTGAAGCTTCTAAATTTAGTAGAAAATCTGTAGTGGTACGCTTTGTGAAGAAATCAAATCAGATTTCAGTGATAGTTACCAAATGCCAAAAAGTCTATGCTTTATTAGCATTTGTGCTATCGGTAGAAATATGAAACTGAGACCCAACTTCGCCAGTTCTTGATTGTTAATGCGAATGAATATGACAATTGAACTAAAAAACTTACTCTAAATTATAGTCATGAGATTCTTTGAAGATGAGTTTCCGAAAAAATCCAGTTGCAATCTAGTAATCACTGTTATTTTGCCATCTTTGTTGACATGGGTCCAACTACCAACGCTTTGAATTGATTTTATAAGTGTTTGTGTATAAATGTTTTATTGTTCTTGTAGAATATGGGATATATTTTGAAAGTTGTCTACCCACCGTATCTGACATTTCTTTACTAACATAGCACAGCTGAATCCTTTGCAAAATGCCATATCAAACTAATGTTTATTTAGTGTCAATAGGTAATCGTATTGCTAATTCAATGCATTAATTTTGGCATTTCACTTATTTTTTCAAGCCTTTTTACTTGATGACCGAGCATGCTTATATCGAGTAACGCACTAAACCTTTCATTGTGAAATCATTCTATATTTGAAATTCAGCTCAACTGAAGGATTATAGTAACATACTAAAGTGAATTACGCAATTTATTTCTTTATCTAATAAAGGTGCAAACTTTTAAGTCAGACCTCTGTTTTTGACGCATGCGTGCTATGCTAACCATCGTAAAATGTTATCAATAAAATATTTCCTAAAGCTGAAATCAAAATGCAATTTTTCATGCTGAATTTTAAATTTTGTGCAAATTGAAAGTGAAATTCCAGTTGTCATGGGAATACCGGTGAGAATTCCATCACTTTCCAGATTTTTTCCTAAAATAATGGTCATGACCTGTATCCAACATTTATATCTCATTTAAAATGTATTATCTTACCATAGTTTCGCTTATCCGACATATTATATAAAAATAGCGGTATATCATGTGTTGATTTTCGAGGTGGACCAAATTGTTACTGAATTCTATATTAGCCATACTAGTAATCCTAACAATTCATATTGTATAAGGTAATCTGTTTAAATTTCATTGTTTTACATCAAACAATGATAGAATATTCCCTCAATTTTAAGATTCTCCGGTACAAAATAATAGGATGCTTTGACTGAAAATATGTGTCCACATAACAGTAGTCACTACTCAGTATATTCCTCTGATTTAATTTTTGAAATATACTTAAATATTTAACACACATTGTCTTTTAACCCCGACTACGAAAAATTTGTGGGGAATGAGTTGCTAACATATATTAATATATGTTTTTTATTTCACTTCTTTTCATTAGCATTTGTACAATTGTTACCAAAAGCCACTTTTCAAAGTTATTTGAGTATCATCTTATAATAAAAACCAAGCATTATTCTAATTTTGTAAAAGTTTAGGATTGATAAGGGTTCTTGAGTAATATTTTACGTACTTTGAGATGTCAAGTGCAAATGGAAGCAATAAAGTTATAAATAGTTCAAACAACAATCAAATCGCGGGTCAACGTGTTAGGCACGAATGTAGCGGGGAGGTGATAAATAATATACGTAAATCCTAGATTATAAAATGTCTATTCGCTTAAAGTATTAACCGCTGCTTTCCAAAGTATGCCAATAGACATTAAAGGTTTCTTTACATAGATTGAATTCATGTATAATTGGTTTTTTTGAATTTCATTGCTCTTGACACGGACTTTAACTGATCGATTTATGACAATTGCTTAAAAATGTGTATTTATGACACTTTTTCGATGAAATGCGTATGTTGTTGAACACTATGCAAAATTCTTATAACGTGTTTCTATGTGTACCATTGCATCTCCTTTTGCCCAATTTCGTGACATTTTCAAAAAATTGTCAAGTGGTTCTTGAATAAGGCTGTTGCCCATTACCAATATTTATTTATCCAATTCTAGTTCATAGGTTTTACTGAACAGCTGTACATTGTTGGACCAAAACTGGGCCACTTAATATATTTCTAAATTATTAGGTTGTTTAAACTGAATTGGATTTTATCAATTGTTGAAAGTTTCAAAAAGGAATCATTGCTCTACTTAATTAATGTACAGTGGCTATAGTAGAATAAACTTTTGATAATTTGTGATCTAAAGAATTATGCCCTTCACCCTTTCCAACTATTAACACTAAACTGTCTATTGTGTCTCCAAGCATTTTAGGAAATTTGAGACTCTTGGGATATGAACGTAACTATTAGTAAATGTACTTCCCTGTTATGGTGATAAAATTCTTCCTGTGTTTTTTAAGTACATGAAAATACTATTTTTTACAATAGAAATTCCGATTTTTGCAAATACTTTGAACTTCTTCCCATGCTTAATGTTCATATAACATAGCGGTGTTAGACCCATGGCAGCAACAACAGTCAAAATATTGTTTTCTGTAAATATTCTACCGAGGTCCCGTGCAGGCGCGCCTGTCTAGTTTGGAGTTAATCCAATTAATTTTTCAATCTGGAGATGCTTAGCAAAAGTCAAAGACAATTTTAGAGAAAAATGATAAGGTATTTTTAAAGGTCTTCGCAAAACAAAGAAATATAATTGAAAACTCTTTGCGAGCATTTTTTATATGAGTTCGCGTGATTGGAGAAAATCAAATTATAATAATTCTATAGGGATTCCTTTCTAGAAACAAATATTGGAGGAGCAATTTTTTCGCCTCACCCTGTATTTGTATGTTTTTGTTACTTCTGCACTACTGAACCACCAATAAGTGTATTACAGACGAATTTTTAGATATTTCTGCAACCCGAAAACGTTATCGAAACTAAAATGGACATCTTAAATTTAGCGACAATAATGGCGCCAAATTGTTTGCGCAGCAGCACATCAGACCCACACGTTCTCTTACTTAACACCGGTAAAGAGATGGAGTTCATGAAGACGTTAATAGAGAGCTTAGACACAGAGTATTTAAAAGAAGAGTTATGGTTTACTGGCAGGGATTAAAATAATTTTTATTGTTTGTAGATAAATGTTGTCAATTTGTAACTGATTTGTTGACTTGTATTTTTGTAATTAGCTATGGCTACTATTTCGTAATTTGGACATGATTTGTCCTTAAATTTGTGCAATAACTCTAAATTCTGAAGCAAATACATGCATTGTTCATTGTTCTTTTATTTCCATAAAAATATCAATGTTTAAAGTACCTTCTTCAAATATAATCATACATGTAAAAGGCTAGTAGCTATCATATCTATTGCAACTATTAAATAACTGGAATAACAGGTACTAACTAATACAACAGTGTAAGGAATCTGTACAATGGCAAATAAGTTTATTTTAATTTTCTATTATAAGAAACACTGAAGATAATTACTTAATTTTTGTAGTTCTAACAACATTTATGTTTTTATATCTTATCGCATATAACAAGAATAGCCTGCTGTAAAGTTTAGTCTTTATGCGCATTTCAATGTATTTAATTTAATTACCATAGTCTATTGCACATACACTTGTAAAAACAATAAATTACATACATTTAATTGAACAAAGCACTAATTTCATTAATATTATAGTCTGGCTGAATTAGCATTTGACCTAGAATTAAATGACACATAAACATATTTGGTACCATTGAAAAGCAAATTTTCTGTAGAATAACATACTTAAAGCCTCACACATAGGTCGTTGGGGAATTTTTTTTTGAAATATTTCTGAAAAGCAGTGGTATTTGTACAAAAATATTGCCAAATCTATACCTACTTTCATATAAAAATCGTTGACTGTTGTTTAAATTTACTCATGTCAATTATTACGTGCCTAATTTAAAGTGTGCTAATTTTTAAAAATGTCTACCTGTGTTATTTAATTCATCATTGCTAATCAGGAAAGAGTATGTACTGATTTTTATACATTTTGATATTACCTACATCATATAAAGTATTTATTAATTTATTTATTTATTTATTAATTTATTTAATTGTGATATAATCATTATTTGAATTTAGCAGACTTCTAAACTTATTAGATACAATAATATTCATTGAATGTGCGTCTATGTTTGACAATATAGGTACTTACCTACTGTAGTTTAGTTGCTTTAGTTGAAATGAATAAAGAGGACATACAAAGAAATTTATGTGCCATTTGTCAAGAAGAAAATGACAATGAGCTGCGCGAGTGCCAGTCTGGAATCCCGACACTAATAGAATATGGGAGACTCTTTGGTCTTGAAAAATTGAAGACATATCTGATCACTCGACAGGAAGAGAATTCAAGTGTCAAAATACATGCACAGTGTCAAAAGAACATTGGAAATTCTATCCGGAAAAGAAAGGCAAATCCAGACTATACTTTAGACAAAAGAAGTAAAATATCCAAAAGGACAACCAGAAACTCCATTGAAACATTTAACTGGAAAGAACATTGCTTTTTTTGTGGTGACGAATGCCATGTAGATCCAAAACACCCCGACCGAAGGCAAATTTTCAATGTACGTTACTTGCATTACCGGGAAAATATATTGAGATATTGTGAATCTAGAAAAGATTCATGGGCAGAAGAAGTAAAGCTCAGATTAATCAATTGTATTGATTTAGTTCAAGCGGAAGCACGGTATCACGATGACTGTCGCACAAAGTTTACTGAGAGAGGTGTTAGCTCAAAAGCTCAAAAAGGAAGACCTCATAATTCAACACAGCAAAATAATTTCGAAATATTGTGCAATTGGCTGGAAACCGAAGGTGAGTTATATTCCCTTGCAGAGCTACAAGAGAAAATGAAGAAACTTACAAATTCTGAAAACATCTACTCATGTAAATGGCTTAAAACAAAGCTTATAGAAAAATATACCGACTCAATATTTTTTACTGAGGTGCAAGGCAAACCAAATGTTGTATGTTTTACAGACACAGCAGGATGTCTTATTAACGATAAGTGGTACGAAAATAGAAAAAACAATATAGAGGAAGAAGCAGAAAGAGTTGTCAAACTGGCTGCTCGAATTATTCTTTGTCAAATACGATCTACAGAATTTAACACTGATGTATATCCATCTCATGAGCAAATGAGTAACATTGAATTGGGCAAAGGTTGGTTACCAACATATCTTAGGGTATTCATGGAATCGCTTGTAAAGAAAGAACTTAAACAAGTTAGCATTGGTCAAGCTATCGTAAATGCTGTGAAACCTAGATCCTCCATTGCACCAATTATGTTTGGATTGGGCATTGAAACCGATAAAGTTTTTGGATCAAGGTGGCTTTTGACTGAATTAAATCGACTAGGGTTTTCTATTAGTCACGATGAAGCAACCCGCTACAAGCAGTCTGTTCTGAAAATGTAAGTGATTTCCTCAAAACAAACCTTGCTGGTTCCTTCAGTCAGTGGTCTGCAGACAATGTAGACCACAATGCATGTACGCTTGATGGTAAAGGTACACTTCATGGGATGGGTGTGGTAGTTTCAACAACACCAGGGAGTATAATTCAAGGTCTCACACCAATACAAAGTCAAAAGGTAAGATGTGCAAATGACGTTATTGCAAGTAGTGGAATACCAGTTGTGGTGTACGATCCACAAGAGCAACCAGGAATGTCATCAGTGATAATGAAACCATTGATAGAATTGAACATGGTAAATGTTCTACCTAAAGAATTAATTCATGATCATATATGGCACACTTTATATTTCCATCCAAACCTACGTCCAAGTTGGTCAGGGTACATGACTGATATTAGTTCTGGTGACTACCCAGGACAATCTGCTGTGTCATTACTGCCTATCATAGATTTAAACCCGTCTGATATGACATGCATATATTCAACTCTGAAGTTTGTGGAATCACAAGCTAAAGACCTTGGGATAAATACTCCAGTCATCACATTCGATCAACCTTTATGGATTAAGGCGTCAAAAATCATCAAAGTTAAATCTTTGAATATGGTTTGCATGTTAGGAGGGTTCCATCTTTTAATGAGCTTTATCGGAAGCATTGGAATGCTAATGAAAGCAAGTGGATTAGAAGAAGCCATGGAGCAAGTGTATGGAAAGAACACGGTACCTCATATCATTTCTGGAAAAGCAATTTCAAGGGCATTACGAGCTCATTTTCTTGCTGAATCTGCACTCGTCTGCAAGTTGATGATTCCTTTAGTTGATGGTGTAAGACAAAATGTAACACATGAAGAAGATGAAGAAGTAAGCGATGAGACATTAGAAAGAGCATCAGTGAAGTTCAATGAACTGAATGTTGAACTTGAACAGATAATGGTTGATATGAAGGCAACTCCCTATCTCGATATTGATTTGCAACAATATCCATCAATGTTGAGGTTGATTGACAGCCTTGCAGAGTACAAAGATCTCCTTCAACAGTCCTCGCGAACAGCTAAATTTTGGCTGCAATACATATACTATATTGATGTTGTAAAACTTTTCATACGTGCAGAAAGGACTGGAGATTGGAATTTGCATGTTATAGCACTGAGTAGAATGATTAACTTGTTTGCTGCTACAGCTCACATTCATTATGCCAAAAGCGCAAGACTACATCTCCAAAATATGCTTGATTTAAAAAATACACATCCTTGGGTTTATGAACAATTCGCTAACGGTCGTCTTCATACTATCAGACGTAGTGATAAATTTTGGTCAGGATTGTGGGCTGACTTGATAATAGAGCAAGTAATGATGAGATCGTTAAAAAGCAGTGGTGGACTTACTAGAGGTAGAGGCATTTTAGAATCAACACGTCAGTTATGGCTTGGAAGTATGCACAGATGTGCTGATATACACAATGCTATGAGTGAACTTACTGGTGCATATCGAAAAACAAGCGAGCAACACGTTCAACTAACGCAAAGCCGTATTTTACGTGACCAACAAGATTTTAAGAAAATCAAAGAATGGTTTGATGTTCACGAACCTTTTTGTGAAAATGAACCGAATTTCAAGAGTCTCTCAAGTGGTTTGCTTGCTGCTGGATCTGACGTGAATTGTGACGAAGCAGAGAAAGTGGGGCGAAATATTCAATGTAAATTAGATGGCATGAACATGGAAAATATAACCATGAAAAGAAGTGATAAAGTTCACACTTTTGAAAATCTTTTGCCTACAAAAAAATTGGAGACGATATTATTCAAATTAATCCAACAATATTATTCAGTCGGTTGACTGTGCTGGTAAATTTCTCAGACGAAATTGAAAGAAACTTTGGCTACGAACTTACCCCTGAGCCAACATCCCTCGTCTGCAAGTTGATGATTCCTTTAGTGAATTAGCAAGATGTTTTGGCGATATTTCAATGACTCAAGATAAAATTGGGGATCTTGGTATTCAGCTTATGGTAAAGAGGTAAGAAACATTTTTTTCTTTATTTGTGACATTACATTTTTGTTGTTTTCTAATAACTAAACAATATATTTCAATGGATTTAAATCTTCAATTGATATATCAATTAACTTTAGCTTTGGTGGAAAAATCACTGATACATTGGCTCATTTACGACACACAAAGTATATTGAAATGGTTACAACTTCTAATGTAGTGGAACCAGAAAATCTCCCTCCTACCGAACGAGCAACATACTTCCATGCATTACGAGTACATCTCCAGGTATTTTAAACTAATATTACATTGCAGATTAGTATTTTTTCACACTTGCCGCTGTACAATAATAAGCAATTAAAAATAATCTAAAACATAGTTCCCATTATTTTATCTTCAGGTAACACAATGGAAATCTTTGGATCTTGGATGCTTGAATCCGACCAACTGGGGTTGGAGAATTGAAAACAACTTGATGGCGCCAGTCAAAACTGATGTCGATCCTGCTCCAGATTGGCTTCTCCAAGTTGTTCGTTGTAATTGCAAAATTGACACTCGTCGCCCCTGCGGTTCTCGTTCATGCTCTTGTCGTAAAAATGGTTTGAATTGTGTCCCAGCTTGTGGGGGCTGTCATGGGCAAGATTGTGAAAATGAGGCAACACCTATATGGGATAGTGAAAACCTCATTCATGATGACACTGAAAGGAACATTTTTGATACATTTGCCTCTTTTATATAGTGTTTTATAGCAAAAATTACTTTGATATTGTTAATTTTTCAGAGGGATTTATACCTTGCCAAACTAACCCATCATGTTTTTTGCTATGTTACTACCCAAAAGCATATCTTAATTAATTAACCTTAAAGAGTAGCTCTTTTTCACAAGGTTCTACATCAACTTGTTTAGGATAAATTATTTAAAAGGTATATTATTGAAAATAAAAATCTTATTTTGAGCTTATTTTTTTTAGCATTTCTTCCGCGTCTATGTTAGCTCACATATTTTTTTGCCCAAAGACCTATGTGTGAGGCTTTAAGTATGTTATTCTACGGAAAATTTGCTTTTCAATGGTACTAAATATGTTTATGCGCAATTTAATTCTAGGTTGAGCTTATTTTTCAGCTAATTCAGCCAGACTATTATTGCTACAGGTTTTTTCCAAAATAAATTATTCAATTTGTAAAGTAAATATATTTTTCATAAGTGATCTTGTCAAACTTTGTTGATAATCTTATGTATATTCAGAATTCGCTGAACTTTTCCCATATCAAACCTTCCCTTTTTGATAAAAGTCGTCCGGACCCAGCTCATCTCCTATCTAGAAAAGAATAATTTCCCTCCGTACAAATAATCGGGCTATCGGAGGAATTCTCCGATGGAAACGATGATCTTGCACTTGAAGAATGACATTTTGCTCAATCTGGGTAGTGGTAAAAAAGTTCTTCTCACACTTCTGCACCAGAAAGCTGCATTCTACACTGTAANCAAAATAAATTATTCAATTTGTAAAGTAAATTTTGCGGTTATTCTTTGATAATTTATTCTAATTCTTTTGTACAACTGTTAAATAATGTTTAAGTTTTTTCATTCATAAGACTTAATTGCAAGAATTTAGTCAGCGGTTTGGTAAGTTAAGTATTCCCTCTTGGTATTGAGAACATCTTTTTTCTTTTAAAATTTTAATATACTTTCGTTAATTTGAGAATATAGTTGATTCCACTAATCAATGCAGAAATTAATATAACTTTTTCATAAGTTTCGTGAATTTTATTTTTGATAGGATTTGGTTAACTTTAAAACGCGGAGTGTTACCATATAAATACAAATTTGCTTCATACCTAATGTTTAGATAATGCGCTCCAAGCCCATGGGAGCAATACAAAACATCTATTTTTATTATAAGGAGCACCCACACCATAAGTAAAGTCAGGTGTCATGGCGCCGGAGCAATTTAAACAACAATGCTTAATTTTATTATGCCTAATTGGGCACTCTAATTTTTTATAGGTATTTTACTATAACAAATGCAGTTAATATACAGGATTCATAACTTTAGAAACTGAATTCGATTGGACCTCAGCGTTGATTCGCTATTAAGTTCCAAATTCAAAGATGAGGACTGCAGATTTTTGAATATCCCATCAACATGTAAATTTCGAAATTTTTAGTTAATAGGGTAAGGAGAAGATTTTCAACTGCTCAGATTTATTTTGCCAAGCCATTTCAATGAGAATATTAGTTTTTTCCAATTATAGACATTATAATTCAAATATACACATTATTTCCAGCGGATTTCTTAACTTTATATAAAATTTGTATACTACTGAGTAAATGGATACTGCATATGCAGTCAGCATATTTAATTTACGCCGTTTCTTGACATGAATTCTATATATGAATGTCTTTAGTAAAAACATTCCTATGTATGTTTCGACTTACAAAGTCATTGACAGTTTCTTTACAAATTATTCCCTCTAAATTTACTAATTTCATAATATTTTAATTCAATACATAATTGGTAAAAAATTTTCTTTAGTATTGAGACTTGGTTGAAATTAAAATGCTTTCGATGATTTTGAGATGTTTTGCTTTGGTATTCTTAAACTTTTTATCTCAGCTTTTTTAAATGTTTTGAAATGGTTGAATTAGTTTCGTGCTCTTTTAATCTTCTACTTCGTAGCCGACCGCAATATACGATATTATCCTCACCACAGGTACATTGAATCTTATAAATTACCTTGAATTTATCGGCCATGTTAGTTGCTGATTTTAGGGCAAGCTTGCACTTATGTTTATTAATCTTACAAATGAATCTGTTTTCTTTGATTTTTTTCATTTGATTTATTCAATGTAGCCCCTGATATTGGATTTTAAATACATGTTCAAATTATGTGTCATTACTTTGTTCGTCGTAACTACTTCCGTAATTGCCTCTCTAATATATTTATCAATAAAATTGTTTTGCTATTCATTTTTTCTTAGGTCCGCCTTTAATTTGATAATCTTTTGGTTGTAATAAATCTTAAGTATTGACCCTTTACTTAAGAATACTTTGAAAGATCTTGGAGAATTTGAATTAAAATTACAAAACGGGCCGGTATCTGATGGTTTCTTGTATATTCTAGTTATAAAAGATTTTGAATTCTTCACTATTTTAACATTTACGAAATTCCTTGTGAATTTGTTGTTATTACTCTATTCAATTTAGATTAGTTAAGGGGGTACCCCTACAGAAAAATTTAAAATTCAAGTACTATAAGTTATCCTGGCAATATTAGGCTTATATGATAAAGCAAATTGGAAATTGTAGACATTTGGTTTGAAAAATTATTTTCCGTTCTGGTTGCCATGGTAACCACTAAATTAAAAGATATAATAAGGCTAAATTAAAAACGGTAATATCTGTATAACTAAAGTAGTTATCATGTTATATTTCATTTCTTCTTGTAGATAATTCTCTATCCAACTACAAGAATTTTTCAGTATTAACTTTACGACTTATTTACCCCATTAATATGCAAAATGTCGGAAAATCACTGAAATATATACAAAATGGATTTTTCTCATTGTTAGTGTATAGATGAATTGTTCAGGAACATTCTGTCTAAAAATCAAATGAAAATACAGTACCAAACATGAGTTATGATTGTTCGATTGTAGGTAAATATGAAAAAAATTGTTAAAAAATTAAATAGTATGGCAGTACAACAGTATTCAGATTATCAGAAATTGTGTAAATCTTTTTAATTTTTTGAATAATTACCCAAGAATAAGAAATATTTTAAAAAAAGGAATTAGGCAGAATTATAAAGGAAGGATAAAAGTTTTAAAATATGCAAAAAAACCAATTTTTCCGTAGGGGAACCCCCTTATCATTTTATATATAATTTATGATTTTTGATAAACATATTAAAACACTCAATTTTATTTATTTAGCGGCTTTATTAATTAATTCAGTTGGTAATATATAGCAAATAGTTGGTTTTGTTTTAACGCTGCACAGTGTGTCAAAATACTTATAACGTGGAAAAAATTATTTATTAACAGATAATCATTGCAAGAAACCTATTTCTGTAGGGGAACCACTTAGAATTTCTTCTGCATTTTTCATTGTCTACTAAAGCAAATTGGTAGTCGGTATATCTTTCATAGAACTTGAATTTTATATTGTTTTCAACATATTGCTTTCCAATAGATGAAAGATAAATATTAGCTAAAGTTGCGCTCAATGAATTTCCAATTGCTAACCCTAAAAATAACAATTACACATTACACTTTGCAAATAAGAATATTCGTTTTTTTGTGATATACTCTACATGTATAGTGTTATCATGTACTATCGAAACATGTAATTCGTAGTAGGGTAAGTGAAAATAGTTTCTATGACTAAGCTTAAAATTTTTCCGGAAATATGGAGAACCTCAAAATTGTTATCAAGAACAAAGTTTTTTGAAAATTTTTTAATTGTTTCAAGATATAAACGTGATGATAAATTGTTTCCATTTTAACGGTTAGTCGTCATCCAAATTTATTCTAGATTAACGTTCACCATGGGTGGTCGACGCCTGCGTAGATGATACTTGTCTTACTTTGCAAATATACTCATTTCTGATGAATAAATTGAAAATATTATTAAAATAGAGATAAATATCTTACAAAGCAGAAGTATTTACATGTATATACATGTAATTATTGCCCCAAACTAGTTTTTTCAGTACTTCTATCATTTAGCTTTTATTTTAGTTGCCTGTAGATTATTTCATTTTTTATTCTTTCTTTTTAGTTTATCTCATTCTTTTAACTTGTCTTAATTGTTATTCATTTTATATGCATTGTGTAGATCTGCGTATTCAATCAATAATTTATTTATTTTCCTCTTTTAATCCTTTTGGTTTAGTATTAGAAATTTATTTCTTACATTGTTTATTGAACGGCAGTACTTGTCAATATTTATCAGTTCTACGGTCGTAAACCCATACTGAGATGTGTATAAGAGACAGTTATAATTGCTAAGATGGCATCAATCGACATGTAAACATGCATAGTTCGCTCAGAGTTTGTAAGTGTGTTCCATGCAAATCACTTTCCCACATGAGCAGCATACAGTCTTTGACTTTCTGTTTGAGCTTGATTGACAAATTTAGCATCGTCTTTGCTTTTTGAGAAGCTCATGATTCAATTCAACATTGACAGGAATCACATAACCCAACAATTCAATAGCACTTTGAACATGCTTCTGCAGACCTTTGGCATTTGCGATCCTTTGTTGTATTTGTTTATCAACCAGTTTATAGCCCACACTTTTCAAAAAATCATCACAATTCATTTCGATACCACTGGTTCACTGGTAAATGAATTGTGCATTGATACCTGAGATATCGAGTAGGTTACATATTACACTGAATTTACGCTTTGTAGAAAATCCTCTCACCTTTTTATCAACGAGATCAACTCCATTTTTGGTTTGATTGTAAAACTAGTCAGTGGCTTCTCACTGTTGCCAGCCACGGCAGCAGCAGTTGCCTGTGTACAGGTATCTACTAGACGTACAGGCTTATTGACTTTGTCCCAAAAAACTGCAAAGAAGTTTTTGTCCAGATACATAATATCGATGATGGTCTCCACCTCGCCCTGTGATAACCTTCGAGGTGGGTGTATTGTTTTGTAGCAAGCGATCTGCTAATTGTTTGGACGTAACCTAGTTATCAACTGTGATGTTCTGACCATTAGTGAGGAATGCTTGTGCAAGTTTTATGACAATTGCCTTGGCCTGACAACAACACGTTTGTACAACTTCCGCTTTCAGNAAAGGAACATAAGAAGTTTACCATTCCCAGGAATCTTTGTAATTCTTTCTTTGTTGAAGGAAGCGGCATTTCATTAATTACTTTTGTTTTCTCAGAATGTGCACGGAATGGGTATAAGTTCAGAATGAGTATAAGTTCAGACATGCCAAGGTGGTACGAATGGTACATTGGAGCTTGAGCAGGCAGCATGGGTTAGAAGCAGGAGACAAATGGTATAAGCACATGTCACAGGGAGGCATAGAGAATGATAAGGTTAAGATNCTAGACGTACAGGCTTATTGACTTTGTCCCAAAAAACTGCAAAGAAGTTTTTGTCCAGATACATAATATCGATGATGGTCTCCACCTCGCCCTGTGATAACCTTCGAGGTGGGTGTATTGTTTTGTAGCAAGCGATCTGCTAATTGTTTGGACGTAACCTAGTTATCAACTGTGATGTTCTGACCATTAGTGAGGAATGCTTGTGCAAGTTTTATGACAATTGCCTTGGCCTGACAACAACACGTTTGTACAACTTCCGCTTTCAGATTGTTTGCACCAATATAGACAATGCCTGAGAAAACAAATTCGTTCCCGTAACTAGCAAGCCAGAATATTTTAATTCCGAATTTACCAGGCTTTATTGATATATACTACTGAAATATAACACGGCCATGAAACTCTAATATCTGTTCATCAACAGTCAAATAAATTGGTGCAGTTGCATGCTCACGTAGTTTCACATTGAAAATTTCAACCAAGAAGTGACAGGGTGCCAGGGAATCCTCTAGATTGTGTGGTGCGACATTATTAAACACTGGTTGGCCATCACGTAAGTACCACAAATCGCTTGTACTCCTATAGCGTGCTTTGAAAATGCCTTCCAAAATCAACAATCCAACAAATGAATCCATTTCAGCCGATTTGTCATTTTCCATACCCTGTGAGTATTATTGATTTAGTTGTAATCGCGAACTTGGCGTCGTGCATGTAGATTCGTGTAAATTACCATATCATCAATCATGAAGTCAGCAAATATACAAAAAGCTTCACATGGTGTCAAATGATTGATCCCATGTGCAATCACGAACGGTTCGCCACGGAAAATGTTGTGCTATGGCTTCCTACCTCCATGTTGCAGACCTTGTGTGAGCAGTTGCCATGCAATGTTTGATGGACTAAAAAGACCAATATTCAGTGTTTGGTCTTCATCCTCGCTCTCACTTGCATACTCTAAATCAGTGAAATCACCTTCTGGCAGTTCGTCGTCCTCTGCCTCTTGATTCACTTCATCGTTGTAATTGTTTGAGCGTTCCTGTATCTCCTCATTATCAAACTGCAGTTCCTCAAGGTCAAGCTAATCATCTTGATCAGGTTCTCCACGGATAGCTCCTAATTCACGCGCCTTGCTCGGTCGCATTACGCCCACTAAGTATCAAAACTCACACAACTAATCGAAGTAACAGTCAGATAGAAGTAATTACTCACTGCATTTTAGTACTGGGGTTATATGCACGATTGTGTGTTGTTGAATAAAGATTGACTGTCATTGGTTGTCAGTAATGTCGAATAGAAATTGCATAAATAGCAGTGTTAGAAACAAATTCACCACATGTGATGAGTGGTTTAGATGTCAGTGCCCAATATCGACTTTCAGCATTGACTCAATGATGTAAAAATGCAATTGGGTTGCCGCCACGCATGGTGAACTGTTAACTAGTTACTCATTCAAATAGTTGAATTCATGTTAACGACATAGTTTAATCTCATTATGACTAGAAAAGTCATAGATTGCCACCTCACGAATAGCTGCGGTATACGATAGGGACTACAATGAGATTTTCACTGGGGGGTGGACACCCATGGTTATCCACCAATCGTTAAAATTTCATAATATAAACAGAGTTTTAAAAATTTATTATAATCCTAATTCCAAAATTTAATTGTTCGTAAAAATGTATTTAGTTGTTTTGAAATTTACTTCAGTTCTTCAGCAAACTCCGTGCCATACTCTTACTAAGGTATTCGCTTGTAAATTTTTCACTTCTCTCTTCATTTCTGCCAATTAAATTGATAGATATATCCAAAGTACACATGTCAAGTTCAACAAAGAATGAAGTACAATACATTAGGAACAAACTTATCATCAGCCATTCTCGTAAAGAGTCATGTATTGAGGGCGATAGAATCTGAAAGACATCATTATCACAACCTTAATGGTTAATTAACTCACATTAATTCAAAATATGGTGATGTAACTTAATTAGAATGATTTACTTTTTACTAAACATAGATATTCTCCTAGTATAAAAACACCAATTTTTAAAACATTTGACTTAAATCTTTTTTTTATTGTTATCATAAAGCCTTTGAAAAAAAATTTTAGTAACGGTAAAATCGTAATGCTTGAAGAATTATGTGATAGTATATCCCCATGTATCGTGTTTCTTATAATTTTATTTTGGTAATTGTGGAAAATTATTTTATGTTAACTAAAAAACTTGTTCAAATTTTTATTCTGCAAGGACTACCTATCAAAAATTTTACCATATAATTGAACAGTAGCTGTATTATTTACGCTGAATACTGTATTCGTAAGAATAAATAACACCTTCTTTAATATGTTGTTAGAATTAGCATATTTATCATAATAAATAATTTGATTGGATCGTACCCCGCTGCTTCTTACATCAATAGGAATGAAATGGACAATTGACGTAGCTAAAGTAAATTCATAAGGCTAAATAATTTGCAATTAAGATTCATGCTTATAAGTATATAGAAATCCTTCTTAACGAATTTGAACACAACAAAAATAAATGCGGCGGATTGATCAATGTATATAATTATAATCATCGTACAATTTTTGAAAATGAGTATGTGTGCATGTTCTTAGCAAAATGCCCGAACTTCCCGATGCAATCTTATTTGAATTGTATTTGCCTAGTACTGCTGCTTGACTGAGAGGGTTTATTTAAAAATTATCAAAATTTGAATAACCACTCACACTTCTTATACACTGTTAACATCGATTATATAGTATTAGCCTTTATACATATTTTAGTACATTTCAATGTCAGTAAATCTTCACTTCAAACATTCGAACAAAAATAGCAATCTGTAAAATATAAGATAGATAGATCTCCTTAGCTCATAAAGAACTAAGGTTAGTTTACTATTTGTCTATGCGAAGTTTCGAATTAACAAGGAAACAGGCAAAGTTTATTAATACAATGAATTTTGTTCATAGAATTTAAATTTTTTTCACAAACATATAAGATCAGCAATGATATAAATCTCTAAACATGCTTCTATTTAAAAATAACTTAATTGTTTTAAGATATTTTACAATATTTGTAACTTCAAATTAGATATGTGATCATAATCAATTAGTAGAAATAAAATCGTACGCATAACGAATACCACCATCATACCGATTGCCAAGCAAATGCGAATACTTAAAACCCTAACACTTAAAACTTCACGATACATCAGAAAAATGCTGATAAATGTTTGCTGCAAAAGATATAGTAATCCAACACCGAATGCCAACATAAATCCAACAGTGTGGGCAACATGAGTTTTTTCCTAAATAATTGATAAAATATGTGTCAATAATCCTTGATCAATATATATATTTAATTATGGTTTAGCTTCTCAAAGACTGAATTTGTTTCCCTAAAGTAAGTTTTTAAATTTCTCTGTAATAACAGACTTTAGATAAAGGATGGCTAACACTCAAGCATTTCTAACTAAAACTATTCTTCTAAAAACAGAGCGGTGAGCAAAAAACAGCTATATTCTCTTTACTATTACCGAAATCTTTTAAATTACTAAATTGTAGCAATTTAAATTATTATTATTTTAGTCATTAGTGGCAAATGGGAAAGCAAGAATATTGAAAGGAACAAGTGCGTGGTTTTACATAGATTTGATAGAAAAAATTTTTGGAAAAATGCATGCTCAAAGCCATCTGACAGCAAAATCAAGCATGTACACGAGGATTTGATATCTTGTTCTAGGTGTACGGCCTAGTTCATCTGAATAGAACCGTGATTCTATTCATCATATAAATGCTGAGAAGGGCAAAATTGTTGAATACTGAAAACCTTTTAAAGTAGTTCAGCCATCCTAAGAAAATTGCATTGTACTTATTCATAATGTTGTCGCCATTACATATTCCTGGCAAAATTTTTTTCGCTAGATGGTAATTTTCACCCATCTAATACCTTAAAAATGCATTGATTAGCATCACCATATATATTCTTTCGTTTTAAATTCAATTCAATATACTAGCGATTAGGCAAAAATGATATTTTACAAAACAGATTTATTTTCCTACACTACTCAACTTGTTTTTCCCAGCCATTTTTCAAATGCCTCATTGTCCGAAGTAAAATATTTGTGAATCACTTAAATTTATGAAATTATTATTCTGACTTATATTGCCACTAGAAAGGGCGCCGCCATCAGCCGACTATTATTGGCGGCGCAGACCCGATAAGGTTGGTATTATTGCTACAATGATTATTCTCTCAATGAGACATGCTGTCGTGTTGAACGCAATGTTTGGAAAAAGTTCCGATCTTCGCATTAATGAGTCTCATATTTGACGTTGGATATAGTAATTAAGAACCTGAAATTTGAGTTTGAAATTTACCTGAAATGAGTTTATTAATATCAATCCAATTGCAGAAATGTATCCAAAATACTGAGAAAAAGTGTTTATCCAAAGAGCCTCAACTTCATTTTGCAAATCATTGGCTGCCTGCTTCTGACGAATGTAAACAGTAACCAATGCTAAATTCAATGCCATTCTTACATTTCAATTATAATTTTTCATTAATGATTAGTTATTAGAGCAGATTTAACAATTCGCTATACATATTTATTTCTTTAACACTTAAAATATATTGATTTCATTAACATTGATTAAGTTATGCAATTTATCCAAAAGTTCCTGCATAATATGCGGAAGGGTAATATTCTAGATAAACTGAAACTTTGGCATCAAGTCTTGGGATATGACCACAACTATTGGTGAGCGTGCTCAAACATAATGTTGGAAATTTGCACAAAAGTGTTGTTGAAGTACTTGAAAAGATTCACAATTTTCTTTGGAAATTCCAATTTTTCAAAAAGTTTTAAATTCCAATGATTCCTAATGTTCAGGTAATCAGGAAGTCTAAAGCCGTTACCGCGGGGACTCCTCTAAAATAATTGAATCTTTCCATTCGAAACAGCCTAAAAATCCCCTACATCATTTTTGAAAAAACTTCTAAAATAATTTGTTTTCTGTAAATAGGCCACTCAAGTTCCGTTCAGGATTGCTTAGACCCGTAGCGCACGAATTACGGATGAAAATGAAATAGGGGGCGATTCTCTACCCAGTGGTGTTTTCAGACTTGAGAGACATATTTATTATTTATGGCATCATGAGCATTCAAAAAGTTTTGTTGACACCATCACAAGTTGCAGAAAATGCCTGAGCTAATGAGGATTAGTGATTAATGTTGAACTGCGAAAACTAGAAAAGTAAAGTGATAAAGCATTACTCATTCCAATGGACATCATAAAGAACTGATTGTAGACACATTTGGTTGGATTGTCTTTCGTTTTGTCGCTAAAAACAGATTTAAATGTCGTTTGTAACTTATTTATATACCTTATTATAAAAATGTAGTGTGATAGTTCACCTCGATAAAATGCAAGCAAATATCTAAAGAATTACAATTATTATAAACATTTAAGCAATTTTTTATTAATTATTAGCTGTTTATCGGAGCATAGCCATGGAAAAATGCTTGAGAAGACTATTTTAGTGTTTGATGACTTTTTTAAAAAAGGTTAAGCCAAAAATCATTTCAAGTGCTGTCGCCCCAAATTTGAGGGCAATTAATGTCGCTCACTTTTGCTTAGTAAAAAGTAATAAAGTAATTTCTAGCATCCAAATAAATTCTATATGTTTGCTTAAAATCCGAATAGCAGCTAAAAACTTTTTAAAGTAAAAATACATAATTAGATAAATGGGACATTCTTTCACTTTAAATATACAATGTACTGTTCATTTTGTTTTTCAAAACGAGGGCTGCCATAGTTACCCGATTAATGAATTAATTTACTGAAATCAAAAGTATTGAACAAAATTATTCTTGTCAGCTAGTTGCCTGCGCAACTGAAAAATTCTGAAATGTCCTTGTTCAACTTACTTGCCATTTGAAAGTATTGGAACTTGATTTTTTGGAGATACATGTTGGTATTGTATCCCAAATTCTCCATTAAGTAGTCAGACTCATGGTTCTAAAACATGTCGTCGTTTAGTCACATCATGTATACAGCACATCAAATTTCAAAACATTAAAAAACAATAAACTTAATTGCTTAGATTATTTCAAATGCTTAAGATCATAATGAAATTATTATGAAAAAATCTGTTGTCGTGATCCCAACAGCTTCAATTATGATTAAAGAACCAGTTTGATGAAACTAATCCAATAAATACCATTAAGCTAAATCAGCTACTAACAACTAACGATTAAAATATTTACAATGCTACATTCATGAGTGATTTTATGCCTTGTTTGCTTGAGCGTATATGAAAGAGTTAGCCAGCCTTTTCGTGCGACAGAAAGTGTCGTAAGAACCTTGTGTACGTAGGAATGGCAAAGCCGGGCGTGTATCAGGTAGGAGATGGCGAAGTTGATGAGTAGGTGATTGTATACTAAGCCATAATTTATCACAGATAGACTTACGACGGTTGTATAAGGAATCTACACCAAAGTATGCCAGTGCATCATCGTACTTGAGATGTGGTAACACAATTCGAAAAACTCGTTTCTGCACATTTTCTATATTGGACGATTGCTTACTTGTAAGCTGATGATGCCACAAAGGGGCGCAGTACTCGAGAATCTGCCGGATAGTAGAGGCGAATAAAGTAAATGAATCAAGAGGTGAGAGTCCGTTATGAATGCTCAAACGTAAGAAATGTAGTCTCTTGGAAGCTTTCTTTATAATGTAGTTGGTATTGAAGTTTCACTTCAAATTTGATTGAAGTTCAACGCCTAGCAATTTGACAGAATTAGAACGTTCAATTATATGATGGCCTAGCATAAGATTGTTTGGCAACGAATGACCATGGAGTTCAGTTTCATGTCGTTCTTCAGGCACCACATTGAGACTTCGGATAATATATCAGCAGCAGATCCATTGCTGTCTCTGCGTATCGTTTCCCATACCGTTGTATCATCAACGTACTTCAGCCGGTTACAGTGTGATCTAAGAAGGCTATCAGCGAATAGAATAAATAGGTATTGTCCCAATTTTGTCCTTTGAGAGACTCCTGCATTGATGATGTTCCACATTGGAAATGATTACTCTCTGTTTCCGGGCAGTTAGAAAGAATATAATCCAATTTAGTGTATAGCTATTGACGTCAATATCCAAAAGTCGTTGTTCAAGCAAAGGGTGGATGATCATATCGAAAGCCTTTGAGAAGTCGAATAAGAGGACCCTAGAAAAGGTACCCTCATTATCTAGCTGGTGTAATAATTGATGTGTAAAATCAAGTAAGGCCATAACCGGCGAGCGACAACGAACTGCACCATACTGTTTCGGATCGAGAGATAGGGTAACTTTAGAGATCAATTCTTTATTTAATATAATGTCTTCCATTATTTTGGAAATTGAATTTATTAATGGAAATGGGTCGAATATCAGTAATCGGATTAACTACGGGCTTTTTCTTTTCGATACAGATGGCATTTGCAGAAGTAAAAGACGAGCAGTTTGCAACTCTGAAAGATATGTTAATTAATTGTGATGCTGGATAGGCTAACTCGTGAGCAAAATCTTTAAAAATTCAGTTTGGGAGCGTTGTACATTACTGTCAGGTCCGCTAGATTTATTGCATTTAAGATTGCTGAGGTATTGGTAAACTTCAAGTTCTTCAACTTGGATAGGCCTAAAGGGAATTCGGTCGCTTTCATTTAATTTGGAATAGTTGGAAGTAATAGATGTTAGTAGCTGATTGATGAAATTGGCAAGTTCCTCGGGATTGTGCTTTTGTAGCAGCTTGCCCAAAGAGAGACTGTTATTACCAGAATTAAGACAACCTGCGGCATTTTTTAAGGTGTTTCACCATTTTCTTGGATTAGTGCTCTTAATCGAATTAAGTTTGTCAGTGTAATACGAGGAGTTCGTAAATTCTATTTACGAACTCCTCGGTGTAATATTTCTGCTTCCTTGCTTTGATAATCCTTGCAGCCTTGTTACGGATTCTTTTTAATTTATCAGACTGTTCATGTCGTAACGCCGCTGTTCTCGACTTGATTAAATTCCGCGAATATTCTGGTTAATCCATGGTTTTTCATTGCGCCGGAATTTGTAAGTTTGTAGTGGAAAACACGATTCTATATTTACGAACAAAAACCTACCGAAGGCAGTCCAGGAAGATATAAAATCATTACTGTCTATCATTGAATTCCAGTAAGCGTTAACTAGTTTCCTGCCAAAAATAATTCTTTAGCTTCGGATTTATTCCTCGTATAAGAAATATGTACCGAATTAACCCCTGTTGTTTTCAGTGGTGACAGCCCGACAGAGATATGTTTATATCCACCAATGTTCGACAATGGGTAAGGGTCACCATAAAGTTCACTTCGTTTGGTAAAAATTTTATCAAGAGCATTTTTGCCGTGGGTATAAAAAGACAAAAGTTGTTTGAGTTGAAATTCTCTATTAAGGAAAGACGTTTTCAGGTCATTAAAATCGCCACCTAATATTAACTATAGTCAAATTTGTTACATAGCGATATTGTATAATTTAGGAATCCGTTCTTTATTATTTTTCTATTATACTTAGTTGTAACAAATGTAGTTCTTCGATTTAGATGATTAGAAATATTCGATTTTATTTTCCAAAATATCGATAAACATCTGATATTTTGAAGAGCTTCTAATGATTTAATATGGTATTTACACATTATTTTTTTTTAATTTTGTTACTAATTATTTTTATTCCCATTTAAAAACTTTCTCTAATTTCGATTTTGCTTTTTTCTTTAAGTTCTTTAATAAACGAGATGAGTACAAGAAATGGGATAGAACAAGTGATCGAAGGAGCATTACCCTCCATTCTATTGGCATAAACTTTCCAATTTTTTGAATTGATCTTATACCATACGCCATTTTCTTTATAATGTTGTTTGCCTCGTCTTCAAAATTCAAATTATTATCAATTACTACTCTCAAATATTTCACTTTTGGGGATTCCTGAATTACATTGTAAAATATTTTAATACTTTCTAATGTTGATTCATTTCTTTTATTCTTAATTACCATAAAATATAGTTTTTTTCAATATTTAGTTTTAACAAATTATTATTAAAGAATTGCAATTCTTCGACATTTTCTTGTAAAGCTAAAATATCATTACAATAAATTAGAGTGTCATCGGCAAATTGTACATGATTACTATTAATGTGTTGATCCATATCATTTACATATGACTTAAATAGTAATAGACCCAGTACTGATCCTTGCGGTACTGCATGGTTTAGTTCTAATGAATATTTCTTCTTTGAGTTTCACATACTGGTATCTATTACTTAAATAACTATTTAAAAATTCTGTTAATGAATCACTAAAATTATAAATCTGCTTTAACTTTTCCAATAAAATAGAATGGTTTATTGAATTGAATGACTTTGAAATTTCTAATGATGCTATATACAGGGTGTCTCAAAAAAATGTACTAACTCTTAAAATTATGAGAAAACCTTTATTTATGGACATAGAGTAAAATGAAATAGCACCGAATACATGAGACAAATGTGTTTGAAGAATGTTCAAATTGATGACCATTATTGTCCAGACAATGCTGATAACGCGCACCAAGGGATTTACAAACCTCGCAAAACATGTCATTAGGAATATCACGACATTGTCTTTCAATTTCCAATTTCAATGCATCAATTGTCCTTGGTTTGTTGGCATAAACGTTGTCTTTCAAGTATCCCCATAAAAAAAGTCCATGGGTGTTAGGTCTGGGGAACGTGCAAGTATTCAACGGGGCCCCTTTGTCCAATTCATGTGTCAGGAAACATTGCATCAAGGTAAACTCATACATCACGATGGTAGTGGGGAGGTGCTCCATCTGACTGAAAGTAAATTTTCCTGTCTTTACCAAACATCTCTGTAATTTGTGGACCAACAAATTCCTGAAGCAAGTTGAGCTAGCTCTTACCATTGACAGTTTCGTTGAAAAAGAAAGCTCCTATGATACCCAATGCGGATATTCCACACCACACTGTTACTCCTGGTAAGTTTACATGGCGTTTAATTGTTACATGAGGATTTGCAGGACATCAGTACGTGCAATTATGGCAGTTAATGGCACCATTAAATTTAAAGGTTGCTTCATCACTCCACACAATTTTGTGTGCAAACTTGACATCATCTGCACATTTTGCCAGGTACCATTCATAAAATTCGACTCTCCGGTCAGGATTGTCTTTGTTGAGAGCTTGACACAGCCTTGGAATGTAGCATTTCCAATACAGACGCTTCATGATGCGGTTTACGCTATTTTTGAGATGTGGCTTCCCGAGCAGTTTGGTGAAGTGATTTCCGTGGTAATCAAAGGAGTGTTT
Organism: Hofstenia miamia; assembly: GCA_900660155.1. Lineage (NCBI taxonomy): Eukaryota > Metazoa > Xenacoelomorpha > Acoela > Hofsteniidae > Hofstenia > Hofstenia miamia. Next base: position 6,567,124 of record CABFPE010000001.1, read on the forward strand.
CCTGCACCTGTAGTTCTTTTCCAGGGGACGCAGATGTCCATTGTCATCCTGAAAGTTTTTTTTGATATTCTGAATGGTTCCATCTGTTTCAAATTTGTCTCTGATGCGTGCAATGGTCCGACGAGTGGGTGGCGGTTTTGCAAATTGATTTGTGAACTGGCGTTACACTTCAGTGGCGTTTTCAGTCTTCCAATAGCATTTCAGGACAAACTTTCTTTCTTTGAAACTAAGTTGATTTCCTGCCATAGCTTCAGTAATTCAGGATATCTGCAACACAAAAAAAACTGAGTACATTTATAATTATCATCAATTTGTACATATTGCTCTATGTCCTTAAATAAAGGTTTTCTCATAATTCTGAAAGTGAGTACATTTTTTTGAGAAACCCTGTATATATTTTTTTGATTCCTATCTAGTTTTGATCTCCAGTCTTCAGCAGCATAAAGTAAAGCATCATTTTTAGAGGTATCTTTTTGAAATCCAAACGGATGTTTTGATATTAATTCATTTTGTTTCACATATTAGGTTAATTTGGTTGTATAATAATTTTCCAAATATTTTATAAATAACTGTAAAAACTGAAACTGGTCGGATATTTTCTTCCTTTCTTATATATCGGTGTAACTTTAGCAATTTTTAAGTAATCAGGGTAAGTTGATTCTGCCAAACATTGATTAAATAAGTCACATAGAGGTCTTAATAAAATACCTATAGCATCTTTCAACAATCAAGTAGGAGATTCACAATGACCTTTCGCTTTGTTCTAATTAATTTTCTTTGTTTCTTTTTAAAATTCTACTAATGTAATAAATCTTGGTTTATAGGGATCATCATTTTTTCTAATATTGCGGTGCTTATGATAGAAATGTTTAAACTTTGTATTTAGTTTGTCATTCATTCCTAGTTTCACAAATCTTTCATTTAAAATATTACTGATTTCTTTGTCCTTTGTAGTACATTCTTCATTATCAATTACTATATAATGAATATAATCAGTTTCATTTTCTTCTTTAAGATTTAAAAAATTCGAAATAAATAAACACTTTTGTTTAACAGATTTTTTTCAATAAAAAATTTTATTTTTCTCTTCACTCTGAATAGAAAATGGGAACTGACATGTGAAACAAATTTACAAAATGACCGAATTTAAACGATTGCAAAAATATAAATGTAAAAATATAAACAAAATTTTTACAAATGCTGTTAAGTGGAAAATTGATTTAAATTCAGCTAAAACTTCACAGGGGGTTTAGAAAATGATATGAGTCGAGATGGATGATCCGCAGGATTGTTATCTGTTGAAATCCATGCAATGGAGAGAGACTTCATCTTGACAGAGTGTGTAAGGGTAATTGCGAATAAAAACGGAAGCCCATTCAACATACCTGAACGTTGAAAAATATGACGGAAAAGAGGTGCGAGAAAAGTATGTTGTTGACCTTGTGGATTAATAATACCAATAGAGAAGGATGAAGCATCAATATACCATATATCTTGATTAGTAGAGAAGTGAGATGCTGACCAGGGCATAGAGAATTCAGAATTGCGAATGAGATGTGTGACTATAGAATGAGCAATAAAAAAGCGAGGATCATGAATGTTATGACAAAGGCCTTAAAACATTGACAGTACTAATAAGAGGCCAGATAAAGGTGAAGTGACCTAAGATTTTTTGTTTTTTGTTTTAGCAATAAAGAATCTCTGCAAGTAGTTTAATTAAATGAATGCGATCGGGGTGGCTGAAATGGATCTATGTAACGTCTAAAGATGAAAGCCAAGGAAATTAGTTTCTTGTGACAAACCTGTTGAAGCATTGAGTTGAGTACATTGAATACCTAGTTGATTAATGGTTTTATTCCATTGTTGAATTATATGAAGATGTTTTATATCAATGGCAAGAAGGATATTATCACAGTGAGCCCATGATACAGAAATAATGTGTTTTATGGGTTTAATGATATAGTTAGCTAGCAATTGACATGGGGCTGCTGAGTAAGGAAGGCCCATAGATGCTCTGTGAAAGTAAGAAGTTCTGCCCCTATGATCTATGAACGTAGTTTCATATTTGTCTTTTTCTTGAATGCATTCTCTCGTTTCTTTAAATATCGTTATCTTCAACGTTTTGTTACCATTCTTTACATTGTGTTTGTGAATCTTTGTAATAAGACAAAGCTTATGATAAATACTTATTAAATTATCGATTATCAACATCATTTTTTGATCCACTGTTGTACCAAAGTAATAATCATTCCAGTTTAAGTTGATCAATTTCTTCAAAAATTATTGTTTTTAAAGTATTTCTTTGAATAAAATCGTTTAGTACAATATATCCATGAATCTGTTTGAGTCTTTATATTGTTAAATATTGCACATGTCAATCTGTAACAAAAACTTCATATGTATTAATACTTGAGATGTAATGATATAATCAATCAAATAAGACTTAACAAAGTTGATATGCGTTGGTATATTTTTATTTAGAACCTCCATATTAAAGACATCAATTAAATCGTTAATTTTCCTCTTTTCAATTTCACACAAAAAATTTTGGTAATAATCACCCATAATAATAACTAAGTTTGTTGTTTGATTTGCAATGTAAATGTCTTTGTATAAGTTTTCTTCAAAAGCTTGAAATGATTGTTTCTTACTACACTAAATTATATTGATCAAATAACAGACTCCACATATATTAAATTGAGCCCATAATCTATCAAATTCAGAATCATTTTCAGAAATATCATCTCTGAATATTGGTTTGAATTTGCGTGGTATATTTAGCCAAAAACCCTACCTCTGGATTTATGTGTTAAAGCTTGTATTCTATCTCTTCGAAAGATCAAAAATTTGTCATTTAAACTTTTTAAGTAGTCATTAGATTTTAACCAAGTTTCCGTAACGCCAATGATTGTATTGTCATAAAAATTCTGAATTAGATCGTAAAATTTATCAAACTTATTCATAATGCTCTGAAAATTGGTATTTACTTATTTTAATTTATTTTGCATATTTTTTCATTTACTTTGTTGCAGGATATAATATTTTCATATGCAATTTTATTACAATTCATGATTAGCCTTTAAAATAGTTAACTGCATTTCATTATACATAATACATAAATCTTGTTTTTTTTGTAGATGCAATATAACTCAAAGCAACATCACTGGTACTCAAAACACAAACGTAAAACAATATAGAACAGCCTTTGCATTATTTTTCTTCTTGCACAATATCGTAAAGCTAGAACTCATCCCGCAAACACTGATCAAAAATAGGACCAGCAATTTTGTCACAGACAAAACAATATCGAACGCTACTATATGATTGAATAATAAATGATGATATTGGGATTATTTTGTCTATAAATTTGGTGGTAAGTGAAGCATTTCAAACTCTCATCTTGACTTTTTGTTTGTGAAAGACTACTTTCAATGGTTCTCAGCAAGCAAAAAATATTCCCAAAAATAGGCTTTGCTCGGTTTATATTTCTTTTTCCTTATAATAGTATGTGCGTTATTGCATGCCACATCACCCATGTAAGCGAGTGCGTTAGTAACTTTAAAAGAACATTAAGCACTAAAACTTATCTTTAAAGTCTTTGCAAGTCATTAATTTCCTTAAATGTCCTTTACAAATAATAACGCGATGTTTTAAGATATGAAATCACTGTTTTCTATTGAAGAGTTACAGGCCCGTAACTAGACGGGGGGGGGGCAGCCCCCTGTCAAATTTTTTAGCCCCCTATCATATTTAGCCTACTTAGCTTGCTTCATTTTTTTGACCAACGACAAACTGCTTCTTAGAATTAATATTAAAAAATTATATTATTGTAAAAAATTTATTGTTCTATTAAATAAATGCGAGATTACTATTATACTTTAAACATTTTCATGTTAAAATACAAATTAGTTTCCATTTCGCGATGTTCACAAAAATGGCTTTACTAAGAGTTAACGCTGCTTAAGACACTGCAAGTGCGTATTGTTCTTAAAAGTGCGTGTATATTTGGCGTTAAAAGCTATTGACGCACTAGACAACATGAGCAACAAGAATATAAAAAAAATTAAAAGTGCAGATATGGTTTGCTTCCAGTTAGAAAGTTTCAAGAGATTTTCATCAATTCCATCATACTCGGTTTTCAAGCGATTATAGGATTAAGCAACAGAAGTCCTTTTAAAATTTGTAGTTACGAGATTTTTACACATTTGTTATTATGTGTATACGTATGGATAAAAAATTATACTCATGTTCCTATAAACTTTATTGACAAGATACATCACCTTTGAAATATAAGAATATGCATGATGTCAACAGACGTCCTGATTATGGTTAACGAATTTTCTTAAATGGTTTTCCCTGAAATAGATTTTTGATGATCTATTCTGGAAGCATAAGTAACTGTCCAATAATCAATATATCGATGGAAAATAAAATTAGTAATGGCAGTTATTTTTAAAATGGTTTCGCTAAAATATATACCAAACAACAATTGACTTTAAATTGTTAAAACTGTTTACAAAATATTCAACTTAACCAACTGCATATACAGCAAATCTGATTTATAGACGGGAATGAAATTAACCGAAATTTGCAGGAGGCTTGCATTCAGGAATTGATTTGAGGCGGTGGGCTACATTGCGTAAGGTATTGATGAAAATTTGGAAATAACTTACGTTAATATAAATCCAATTGTTGCAGGTAAGCTGAGAAAACGAGGCCAACAACTTAACGTCTCACAACAAATAAATGACATTGTTTCTATTTCCTGTTTGTAAAACTAATTTCCGATTTTGCATATGTATTATTCGTAAATTCTGGTTAATACAACTATTCGAGCAAACAACAAAACGATGTTTAATTTGACAATTATCACAGCTTACGAATCACAATTGTTGAAATTTGCATTACAATTAAGATGATAATTTAAAAAAATGCAAACATTTGCTATACATAACAGGGTCTTATTTATTACAACCTAAATGTTGATAAAAGTGATTTATTGTCAATTTAAATTATTGATGAAAAAAGTAATGCCTTGACGACAAAATCATTTTAACAGCATTGTTCGCGGCTACCTTTAAAAATCCTAAACATCCATTTTAAAGTGCTAATCAAATAACATCACTTAAAATATAGTTGGTTATATCGTTACGTTTTTTCTTAATAAATTTATCATAATAATTGTTTAGGAAATTTGTTTGGTTCAAGATGTGAGACATCAGAGAAAAAGCATATTCAATCTCATAAATCTTTGCACACACGTAGGCCTCACAGGATTCCATTTGTGTTTCATGCACTTTTGAAGAAATTATTCGTGGAGATCAGATTAAAAAGTGTTCCTTTCCACAGAGCTGTAAGCGTGCAGTGGTTGTCCGTGCTAAAGATTTTGCCTTAACTAACAGTGCCGTGCCCAAAATTTATTGAATGAATAAGTGCTTGAAACTCACGATTTAATGAGAGGATCTTCGTTACGATTAACTTAGCTATGAATTTAGTTCATAGGTTACATTTTGCTGGGGATTTTGCAGTTTGTATAGAGAAAAATATAAATTAAATACAGTTATATAACAACAATTTACAGACACTAAAATGAGCATGGAGTATGGCTTCATACTAAATATGTTGCATTGTTGAATATAATTCAAATTCATCCGAAACTATGTCAGAAAATTAGATTCAATCCGAATCCGAAGCTACTCATCACTCGATTAAATATAGCCATTGACCAGTTTGAATCCGGTCGTTTGAGATTAACTATTGTAGCAAGCATTCAAATGCTTGAGAGATGTATATACATCAGTGGCATACATAGGGTGTTGGTCACAGAACAACCAACATTGATTTTTCGGTTCAAGATATTGTAACGATTTTTAGACAATTAAGAACTAAAATGGCACAATGTAATCAAGGGATCAATATCTGCAGTATTTTAAAAGTTTATAAAGTGATCTGTAACATTATTGGACTTATAACGTTACCGCAATTATGGTAACTCAGAAAAAACCGTATTGAAACCGACCAGATTTCGAAATTCATTCTAGGTCGGATTCGGGTAGGGCGGTAGAAATGTTAACAAAGCTTGGATTAATTAATCAAAAAATTATCAGCACTCGATATGAGAAAGCAGAAAGATTCATGTCGTTAAGTAATGCCAATGAATGTTTATTTTTAATTAAAAGAAAATGACTGTGTGGAATTAACATTTGATTAATCATAGTTCAAAGTAGTTGCAAATCAAGGTTTATGTTTCGGGTCGTGTTGAGTTGGGTTACGTCGAGTTCGGGTAGTAAAATTCCGAGCTGTTCGGGGAGTGAACATCCTGATCTGGTTCGGGTCCATGTCCATGCTAGTACGCACTTATCTCAGGCCCTATCTGAGCCAAATACTTTCATTAAATTTGGGACATGCTTTGAAGTAAAGTGAATCGACTTATATCACGATATATAAATCTTGAATGAATAAACATTCTCATGGTAAGCAACTCTTCACCACCCAATATACTTGTTTCATTTATCTTAATTGTATATATACAGCAGGCATTTTAATAAATGACAACACTGTTTTACGTAATCTTTACAAGTTTCATTTTTCAAAGTTGTACTGCATAGCTGTCTTGAGTCAAGAATCTGATTACCTTACAAGAAATCAACCACGCATTTCACAACTGTTCTTGCATTAGTCCTAGGTATATTTGTAAAGCAATCCAATGCAAGCTAAAAGGCAGTGGGCCTAAGCAGTTCTAGTAGGGTAGCCTCCACACGGTGGTTCTTGGTAACATCAATCTCTTAGACGCGCGTCCCTGTTCCTCGTCCCGGACCTACAGTGGACATTAAGCAAAAAGGTATATGAAGGTGCTAGCATGTGTTAAGAGGTTAAGGGCCAGCATTTGATGTGACAGTCAGGTAGCTTTGCTGTCACAGTAGTCTTTGGTTGCAGCAGACGCTCACTATGTTACCACTCATATGACCAGACTGAACACAAATCTGCACCCTGCGTGCCAGGTGTAGCTAGAGAATTCTCATGGTTAAACAGACCTTAGTAGCCTCACTTTTAGGGATAAGGTCAGGACCAGGATCGTGGTGTTATCCATTGTTCAGTCTGTCGACTGGTATAGTACAGTAACCATGATGCCTAACCCTTTGTTTTGAGTATTGATAACGTAAAACAAAATATATTTTTACAGTCAATTTCGATAAGCAAGAATACCAACTCGTTATTTATGTAATGAAGTTGCACGATACCACAGACTATCAACGTGAAAGTAATCAATATTAGTAAGCATCACGATTAAGTGTTTCGATAAGTAAATTTAAAATGCACAAATTATTTTTCATACTGCTTGCATCGAAATTACTGCTAATATAGCGTTTTCAAAAAAATCCTGAAAGTTAAAAACACAGGCTATGTTATAGACCTTACAACAATCATGAAACCAAAGCTATTTTTTAGTTTGCTGAAACAGTTCTTTAGCGGCTTTTGCGTTTTTCGGCGATAGGTTCTACATCGTTTAACTCATGGAATCATTGAGCATTTATGTCTGTTAGGGCATCTACAGCCTTTTTGGTAAAGAAAAAGACTGGACAATACCGAATAGTTGTTTATTACAGAAGAATTAATAAAGTTAGTAATAAAGACAGATATCGGTTACCTCAACTGGACGACCAATAGGATCGCTTGGTTGGTTCCAAAATGTTTTTGCTCTTGATCTTACTAATGGCTTTCGGAATATTCCGATTGATGAATTTGACAAATGCAAGACTGTCTTTCAGTGTAGTGAGAGACTTTATCAATTGACCAGCCTTCAGCCTAACGAAAACTCCGCCAGTATTTTTCAGAGAATAATGAATCGTACCTTTGTGATTCCTTCCAAATCAAATATCGATCATCTTCATGGTTTGCGACAAGTTTTTGAAAAATGCAGACTAGAAAATCTTAAAAATATCTACATCTGAGGTGGCTACAGAACAGTTTCAATAACTTGAATATGGTAAAATTTGAGTTTTTTCTCTTACGCAATGAATAGTGCAATAAATTTCGAATTGTTCTGCATTTATCCGTCCTCTTACAATCTTTGTTGTAAGCTGACTTGCGCAAATTCAAAATTTAATGCACTAACTTAACATAATTTTCAATTATCTTAATAATCCACTACTAACATCAAGAATACCTGGACAGGTAGCCTGATTGACATTGCCTCTGACTTTTCTGTTTTTTCTAATTTCTCTCTTAAACAATATTAGGCCTAGACTGTCTGAATCGCCCATTGCCGGGTTCACCCCGCTCTATTTTATATTTTCTGCTGATTGCAAACATTTTGTACAGTTCATGTAACAAAATATACAAAACAGTTAATTGCTCGCTTACGCTTTCTTAGAAATTGGTTGCTGTTTTTCTCACCGATTGCATAGTTCTAAGAAATAGGCACAATGATACACCAATGGTGGCTCGTAAATGGCGTAACATGGCGTAATTGAAAAAGTCTTGCAATAAAAACACAGCAGACTTCTGTTTTAAGCAATACATGTGTTTATAGTCTTAAAAGATGCCAAAGCATGCTGAAACCGACAAGGTGAAAATTATAGAAATTGTGCGTAACTTTCCAACAGGTTTATATGTATCCGAAATGATGAACTTTTTTGCACCCTGTGGAATGAATCAGTCTGTCACGAAAAAAATTTTGTTATGGAAACCACATGACTTTACCAAAGAGGCATTGAAGGAATTTTTGGCAGTAAACATAGCACTGAAAAAAATGAAACAGCATGCAAAGCAGAAATTATTCCTAGATATGAAATGGCGATTGCCCAGTGAGAAAAGAGCCCAGTGCAAGTGGAAAAATAGAAAGGCAAGAAGAAACTCGTGCCATAGATTTTCTGAATGATAAAAACGTCTCCCTAGTATTCTATGAATCTGAGATGAATAGTTGCAAGTATTTTAACATTCTTGGAGGCAATATTTCAGCTCAAGACTCTGTATTTGCACGAGTGTTTGTAAAGATAGATGGTCCGCCAAATCATGCAATTGTTTTCCAGCACATGGATGACGCCTTGAAAAAATGAGGATAGCAAGGGACAATTTTGTTTAGCTACTCTCTGATCCTGCTGATTTAAGAACGCTTACTAGAGACTTTTTCATTTGACATTCATGGTGCATTTCCTTCATAATTGTTCTCAGAAGATCCGGAGCAAATACAAGAATGTTGATAAAATGGTGGCCAATTTAAAGGCTGCTACGATGAAGAAGACCTTGTCCAAACACGAATCTCATGAAATTGGTAGTCCACATATTCCAATGATTACAAGATGGGCTACATGACTAAGAGCTGTCATCGGATGCAAAATCCATTTATCAGAAATCCTACGTATAGTGCTGTCATTGCTCGATGATATGCAATTAATAGATCATGTCAAAGCAGCAGTCAAATGCCTAAATCTAAAAATTGAACTGATTACCCGGTGGTATAGTGATCTTTTAGAACTAATTGACCAAGTAGAATCCGCAAATATTCTATGATCCAAACATGCAATTACTTGAAGTTTTTGACTTCACAGAAGATCGATTTGCACTTTGGATTATATTCAATGAAGAATAGAGAAAAACGATTTGCTTAATATAATCATGGCAACGACATTTTCAGTTCAAAGATCTCAACTTTCTGCCTGAAAACTTAAAGAAATACTTTATCTTCCATTTTAACAGCTGTGCTGATGAATAGTGATAGATATAATTGATTCTCAATTGTATTTAAACATTTTTGTGCCTATTATTTTTTTGATCTGGTCGAGCTATTGGGAATTTAAAAATAAAACTTGGAAATATTTTGGAGCCTGCCAACTTGCGGAATTGATCATCCAAATTTGGAACTGGCATCGTATCGAACATAATATTTTCATTCAAGTTTCTATAATATATGACAATACTTCTTAATAATTAATGTTGGTCACATGAATATTTGATCTGTGCCCTGAATTTGACTTTTCTATTACTCTGTTTTTTACTCTAGTTAACTGTCTCTTAATCTTTGTCTTCCTGGCATTTGTGGTTTAACACGAGAATCCAGAAAAATGTTAATGAATGGATCAAGATTAAATCCATTAAACTTTGAATGCTTCATGTCCACCTTAAGTATCTCTTTGAATGGACTAACATAGGCCAAAGATTGAAGTGGGGCAGGTCGAGTGGATATGGGGCAAGATTTTTCTGAAGTGGGAACCCATGGGGGAAAAGTGTTACAAAAACACGTTTTAGTTAAGAAATATTGAAGTAAGAGATTGCGAATTTTTGAGATTGTAAATGTATTTTCTTACATCAAAGTTCCCTGCTTAAAAAAAATTTGATTTACTTAGAAATTTAGTCATATTTTGAAAAATTAATTTTTATGCATTTTTAGCTATTGGTGAAATTTGATTCTATTCAATGATATTACCAAGATCATTTTGATATAATTTATAGTCAATATGCTTTGCAATTACATTAGAAAGAGTGCAATTGCCCCTGCATACATGTATTATATAAAATATTAGCTTTATAATAGCTATATAGTGTTAAATTTCATTTTGCTATTAATAATGTTATTAATATGCATTGGCATCAAGTTTGTTATTATATTCCCATGGTAGTAATAGCAGACTATGACACTTAAAAAATGATTCTGTATCTTCTATGAAGCAAGGATTCCAAATATTTGAGTGGTGCAATTTTGGGTACTTTTTTCTTTATCTTTACCCCCACTCAAAAAATTCCATAAATGTGATAGTTTATCAATTTAATAACTATAGACCTAAACCCAAACATTTTGATCTGCTGAGGTTCTATATTTGCTGAAGACATCAAACTCAAATGCCCATTTGTAACTGATCTATCATCTTTATCTAAGATATGGTTAGCAATTATTTTAGTTCCCTTCAGAAATTTCCAACACACTTGCAAAATCTTGCAAAATGCCTTCGTTTGTTATATTTGTGTGAATTGATTTCTCTGCCAGAACAACATTTGCTGCCCTATGATTACATCCAACCACAGAATACACAAAAATTAGTCTGTTAGCATTGGCTCAATTTTTCTTTTGATATTATGAGTACTCTTACATGCACCATAGCCTCACTATGCGATGCCTACTCTCTTGATATTTTCAATGTTTGTATAGCCCTTCCTTATATATGCGCAATGTCCAACGCTTTCTCAATTGTCAAGCTACGTTTCCCAAGCATGAAATTTAGTGCTTATTTGTCATAAACTCTAATTATGATTTGGTCACAAAAAATAGTATCCAATTAATCTTTTTCCATTCCATTAAACTTACATTGCTGTTATAGATTCACTAAAACATTATATAATGAATCAATACCCTCATTTTCAACCTGAACTCTTACAACAAAATTATGTAATTTGAGTGCTCGATTTGATTCAGGCAAACAGAACTGTTTAAATCTGTTGAGCATTCCTTCGTAGTTATCTTCGTCTATCAAGATTAAGCCCATTGTAAATCTGATAAGAAATAAGAAGTACATCTTTTCTTAAATTGTCAATTTTAAAAGCATGTAAAAATATCTCTATCCTTTGTTTCCAAAGCTGCCGGATCTCATAAGTTGAAGAATCAAATCTAGCTTTCTGGGTGAGTATAAATTTCTTGCAAATTCATTTGAAACAAAGTTTATCTGAGATAAATAATATGTATTGATAGTTTTCATTGGGGATTACTGAGAGAACTTGACAGCATACAGTGGGAATATTGCTAGTTATTGATAGAGAAGTAAAGGAACCCCTTGAGTGAGCTTGAACAGTTGCAGTACATAGCAACATGAAGTTTAACTGCATTAGAAATGTTAGTAGAATTATTTTTCATTGGATTGGCATTAAGCTTTTGTCAATCAGAGTTTCTCATTTCATTTGAATTATCGAATTTAGTTACAGGTTATGAGAGAGCAAAATAGGACATAGTGCAAAAGCACAAGTACATCAAAGACTTTTTTATCATAGTAAATGTTGGTATTTTAAGTAAATGTTTAGAAAAGATAAGAAGATCTGAAAATTGAAAGCAAATATTTAAATTTAAATGAACCTATATGATTTTAAGTATTCTACAAGTATGATTATGATTACATTCAATTTTATAATGTATAATTACAATTAATCTGATTAATACATTAAAATATAGTCATTTGTGGTCATCACTAGGTAAACCTGCCTCAGGTATGGTAGGATTGATTTGCAAATATTCAGTTGTGTTTGTCCCACTTGAAGTTGAATGAAGTGCAGATTCTTCTGGATCCAAACATATCATAACACCATGAGGAATTTGCAAACATTTACTACAATCTTCACAACCACCTAAAATATACATACATAGTCTATACATGTACATGTATATAAATGCCTCCTCCTATGTAATTTTTCTACATGTCCTCATTAGATTTCCTTGACACATAAATATCTGAAGTAGGACATAGTGCTTTTGTATCATCTACTGTTCTACTTTTTGTTGCCAGGATCGATTTGGCATTAATCCAAATTACAAATGCAAATATATTTTCCCCTAATTTTCTCAAATGAAAATTGAACCAATCTGTACACTTACTACTGATGTTCTATATGTGGAAATATAAGCAAAAAATGCTTGATTTGATGGGAAAGGAGCAGCAACTGATATAGTAGTTTTCAAAGTTTTAATTTGAACTACTAAAGAATATATTTACAATATATTTCATTTTTGAATAGTTCAATTTTGCTTACCATTATCATAAAACAATGTGAAATCTTCGATGGTCTAAATAAGAGGTGATATATATATATATATACATTGGTAAATAATATTTTCCATGTTCAAATATATTTCAATATAGACCCAAAAATTTAATGAAAATATTTAAAAATGTGTCAATAATTTAATTAGATGGCGTAAATTTTTCGATTACTTATAAGTAAGGTGATCCAATATATACATACAAGGTGGGAGATGGTTAAATTTCTTAGATCCGTAACAATGATCCGTTTAGCATTTAAGAATGACACGCAACCCAATCCACCCTGTCTAATAATGGGCCGACCCAGATCAAAAAAAAATTAATAGGTACAAAAGTGTTTTAATACAAAAGTATCAATAAAAACAATGCAAAATCAAAAAAATCTATACTCCTATAGTCATTAAGAACTTCAAACATTTAAAGCGTTTGATTTCGTAAATTGTTCTGTAAATCTGTTAGTTTTCTTCTACCCTAGCAATGATAAATGAACCGTGACCCAGCCCGTGGGTTGGGTGGAGTTGACTCGTTTCCCAGCTTTATATAAAGTTAGAATAGCCTATTATACTGAGTTCTAACACACAATGTAAACACTTATGCAAATAAGTAGATAACGACTCCTTAGGCTACTTATTTACCTAAGAAGAAATTCGCTACCCGTAAAGATTAAGGGTTCTTCAAATACACAACATAAGTTTGAATTACTAGCAAGTACATCTTTGCATTCTTTGCAACTCCCAAGAGCTCTGAAATTACTGCTTGTTATGCCTGTCTTTTAGTAGGCTAAAGTCAATGCGTGCTGTGATGAGTTGGATGTGATTCTCACCTCTCCAGTAGGGTTTACTATTTTAGTAAGTGATCATTAAGGCAACCCAATTTCGACCCAATAATTACAAATTTTGACCTGATCATTGCTCAATTTTGACTTCATTTTGACTTTAGAGTAGAAACGAGGGATTCAATTGAGAATCAATTATATTTATCACTACTCATCAGCACAGCTGTTAAAAAGGAAGATAAAGTATTTCTTTAAGTTTTCAGGCAGAAAGTTGAGATCTTTGAACTGAAAATGTCGTTGCCATGATTATATTAAGCAAATCGTTTTTCTCTATTCTTCATTGGATATAATCCAAAGTACAAATCGATCTTCTGTGAAGTCAAAGAACTTCAAGTAATTGCATGTTTGGATCATAGAATATTTGCGGATTCTACTTGGTCAATTAGTTCTAAAAGATCACTATACCACCGGGTAATCTCCGTCAGTTCAATTTTTGGATTTAGGTATTTGACTGCTGTTTTGATACGATCTATTAATTGCATATCATCGAGCAATGACAGCACTATACGTAGTATTTCTGATAATTAATGGATTTTGTATCCGATGACAGCTCTTAGTCATGTAACTCATCTTGTAATCATTGGAATGTGTGGACTACCAATTTTATGATATTCATGTTTGGTCAAGGTCTTCTTCATCGTAGCAGCCTTTAAATTGGCCACCATTTTATCAACATTCTTGTATTTGCTCCGGATCTTCTGAGAACAATTATGAAGGAAATGCACCATGAATGTCAAATGAAAAAGTCTCTAGTAAGCGTTCTTAAATCAGCAGGATCAGAGAGTAGCTAAACAAAATTGTCCCTTGCTATCTTCATTTTTTCAAGGCGTCATCCATGTAGTGGAAAAAAATTGCATGATTTGGCGGACCATCTATCTTTACAAACACTCGTGCAACTACAGAGTCTTGAGCTGAAATATTGCCTCCAAGAATGTTAAAATACTTGCAACTATTGATCTCAGATTCATAGACTACCAGGGAGACGTCTTTATCATTGAGAACAATAATGACACAAGCTTCCTCTTTTTCTCTTATTTTTCCACTTCACGACGGGCTCTTGTCTCACTGGACAATCGCCACATTTCAAATTTAGGAATAACTTCTGCTTGACAGGGTTTCTAATTTTTTCCAATGGTATGTTGTCTGCCAAAAATGCCTTCACTGCCTTTTTAGCAAAGTTTTTGTCCAGAGGAGGAATACAGATTTGCTGTCTTGATGAAATTTGTTGAGAATTCGTGTCAATAAGTTGCCTGTGGGCTGTCGAGCTCCTGTGGCTTTCCTTTACTTTAAAAATAATTAAATGATTGCGCGACAGCAAGCAAGATGCCTTAAAATGCTGTACCTACGCTTGCTCAATCGATTAAATCATATCCGTTTTTTCAACTCATCGCGCGAAGATATAGCTAGCAAAGCAAGCACTCTTGTTGTAAAAGAGCCAGGCAAAATATTTTCATTCAATACAATAACCCAAAAGTAAACATGATATTTGTTATTTAAATGTCAACCAGAAACATCTCTCTATTCAAGCAGTGCCAATTCTTAATTGGAAAAGGAATAAACTTCATAATTTCTTAATTATCAAAATATTCACTCTTTGGGGCAGCCTAAAAATAATACAAGGACTTTCAGCAGTCTGCATATGCATTTGTATAAGAAAGTTTTGAGTTGTTAGCATTTAAATTTCTTTTGAAGTCGTCACAAATTTTGAAGAATTCCTAGTGGAAATAGCGTTAATTTCGTTTTTAGATACAGTTGAGGGCTTTAAACTTCATTCAAGTTATTTTAGTTGGGCCTAAATATCACTTAGCTACGCGCTTACGATACAAGCACAAACCTACCAATAGGCCTATTTTTATAGCTATGGATTACGGGCCGGACACGAGCACGGACCCTACCCTTGCTTATTAGCATTATTTTTGTTTGAAATATAGAAAAAATTCCAAAGACTGTTCACAAAATCATTGCAAAAAATCACTAA
>CABFPE010000001.1:6629066-6646336 GCA_900660155.1 Hofstenia miamia
TATATATATATAAAACGAATAAATGTATATCAAATAACTACTATGTTTGACATTCTAAAATTCAATATGTAGAGAATTATTCAAGCATTTTACATTTGAAAATGTCGAAATTCTGAATTTTTTGTTGCATCATCGTTCAGATGATGTTAAGAATAAGGGAATACTTTCAGGGGAAAAAAATCTAAGATGCCTTTAAAAATGTCGATGTTTATGGAGTGAACACAGTATCGCTTTATAAAAATTGCATAAAATAATAATATTTTTTAAGTTTTTTTAGAAACATTAGTTAGCGACAATTTAGAATAACTGTTAACTACATGTTTTTAGTGACAATACAACTGCTTTACATTACAACATTTGAAGATTCAAAGTATTTCATATGCAATTTTTAAATTCATTTTAATAAAAATTTGATTAAATCATAACACATATCACTCAAATTTTGAACATTATTTTTACAATTTTCCACAAAAATTACAAAAAGCAAAAATTAATTCTTTTTCAAATTAAAATTATACTTTTATTTACAACTGCAGTTATTCAATATATAGGTATGAGAGATGAGAGCCTCCTTCACATGACAGCTCATGTGCCCACGTGTGGTTTAAAAAAGAGCACAAAACCGCATAACTCGTAGATGTTTAGGGTATGACTCCTGCTAAATTATGATTCATTTTAAAGTAGGCCATTTTGAAGACCAATAAAATTTGAAAGGAATGAAGCCCAAGCGTTGTTTGATTAAACTAAATGGATTTTGCCTCTTAAATTCTAAAAAAGTGATTTTTCAAAGCACTTACGCACAAACAACTTGCTTAGCATATGCGAAGGAGCTCTGAATAATATAAGAGGTGACACGGAAATATTTTAGCAAAAATGTGTAGGTGGGAAATGTTTTTTGCATTTTATTAACATACAAAGACACGTGCATAGATTACTCTATAAAATTGTGGATTAAATATGCCTAATGCGTGTTGTGCACCAGAATGCAAATGTGGCTATTACAAATATGACTGTAAGTTTTATCAACTTCCAACAGATAATTCGGAACAACAGAGATGGTTGGATGCTATTCCTCGCGTATTTTCTACCTACCCAAACATTTGGTAATTTGCAAGTGTCACTGGTTTCTACCAATGAAAACTACAATGAAAAAAGGACGTGTTCGACCAGCGGAGGTACCCAATAAATTTCCTACTTCATGCTTTAAAAATCAAAGCACATCTAGGTGAAATTTTGTATACATGTATATTTATTTATTTGTATCAAAAGTAAAATAAATTACTTTAACTTCATTTAAAAAATGTTTCTCTAAAATAAAATGCATTAAGTGAATAAAACGGGCTAAGTAGTTACGCCATTTACTAAGGCTGTTAAAAATTAAGAATAAGAGAAGCAATCGCAGGATAGTGCATGTAAGTCCTATTAGTTTTTTCTGTACGTAATAGTAGATGACTTATGTATTGTATTAAATTCATTTTGACATACAAATTCTCATAATTTCAAACTCTCTTTCTCTCTCTCTCTATATATATATATATATATAAATTAAATATCCATACTTAATTTTTAAACTAAGAGTCTTAGTCCTATAGAATAATACAATTCGATCAATAGGTTCTCTAGAAACAAGAAAATGGCTATTATCGACAATTTATGTTTATGAGGAATTCTATATTGCGCGTTTTCAAAACCTATAATATAATTGTTGTTATACAAGAAAAAATTATCGTAATTTTTTATAGTTTAGTTTGAAAGTTTTGTAGCGACCATCTGGACTATTACATTTGATATATTCTAGTCATATTCAGCCCATTAGTCAAAAGTCTAGATGATACACTGAAATTTTAGTCCACATTTAAACATATTCAGACTACTTTGCATAGAATTAAGAAATATATTTGCTGTCTTTTTGCTTATTAGTCAATAAATCTAAATTTATTATTTATGATATTGACGTTCTCAAACATGAAAATAAAATGAATTACTCTTTTGGGAGTAAATGATCACATTAAGCTTTAAATGCGCAAATTAAAACATCTTGCCTTAAACAAATACCACTGTATTTGACGCCGTCCTTGTCTTAACCTTATCTTAATTTATTTTAAGATTTCGTCTGCCAAACCCACAGTTTAGTCAAACTTATATTAGTCTGATTGTTAATGGATAATATTTTAAAAACAAAAAGGAATGCAAAATGGTTTATTGAATAAAAATAATAAGTGTCCTAAAAGTGGTTATATTAACTGATATTTTTTGTGGAAGATTTTACCTTAGCTAACTGCGGTAATTACAATAATTGGCTGAAACTTAGAAGAGCTCTAATTCATTAGCCAAGAAACAAGGTGACCTACAAAATAGGCTAATAGGCCATGCACAGCGAGCAAGATTACTGAAGCCTGAAATTTGAAGTTTGCTTGTAGCAGAGTTCGAGAATACGTACTTTATGAATTTAATGCGGGTTAAAAAATTCGCGAATTTTAACGAATTTCAAAAAAGTCAAAAATAAAATTCGTCAAAAATTCATTCAGTTTTTTTATTAAGTGTAAAAATCTTATACAAATTCTAATATGAATGTATGAATAATGTCAGAAATTGGTATTCATTATAAAATTTATAGAAAATTGCGGTAGTTCACAACTTCAAAGGCGAAGTTCAATAACTTTGCTGTCATTAATTTTTTAATTATGACACTGTTCTTCCATAATGCCATTAAAATGGTTTTCTAGGTGCATTAAAAATACATTTTGAAAAATTTAAAGGGCAAAATTATAAAATGCTATTTTTAACGAAAAGATACAAGCTATTGGCCTTGCCTCTGCAATAATAACAATGGAAATAGGGAAATCGCCCCATTATCAGCAATTTTGTTAGTAAGATCTGTTTTCTATGAGCAAATAAAAAATATTGTTGTGCTACCAACAAATAATTTTGAAATTTGGTACATTTCTGCTTGTCTAAAACTTTTTTTATCCCCATTAGTAATACTTCCAGCGGATTTGGTGATAGTAGGTTTCGAATACTATTCTCATTAAATATTCAGCCCCTATGGAAACACGTGGTCAAAAGACAGACTTTCTATTCATATGATTTATATTATTTTTGCAAAATTTAATTGTATTGTCTATGTTTGTTTGTACAGACATAGAGATATTGAGTAGTTCTAAAGAAATATTTGCCCCAATTCCATGCTGGTCCCAATTCCACTGAAATAATTAATGCTAGATTCCAGTATCATGGGTGACCGTGCGGATAAATATCCTCATTTCATGCCGATGGAGATAGAATTGGGATAGTTGCGGAGACAAATTTTAAAACTCAAATAAAATAGATTACTAATTTAAAAGAAGAAACTACTAGCAACACATCTAAATACATATCATCGCAATTTATTGAATGAATAATTTTATTCATCTTCCCTTGAATTCCATTAGGGATATAGTACTTTACTGCAAAAACGACGTGAGAGCATGGTTCTTAGTTGGAACAACCATTGGACATTTGGTAGGGTGGGAATGAGGACCATAAAGTGTTTACGACCAGGATGTCCATAGGATATAAATGAGTAAATCACTTGATATCTGATGGTACAGTTCAACTCAAGGTTTTTAAGTAATCGGAATGTTGAGAACTCGAACTCAAATAAGTTCACAAACTCGATCAGAAAAACCATCAATGCTCGAATTCGTACTCGATCGAAAATCCACTCGAAAATGCCGTAAAATTGATTAACGAAAAAGTATGTCCTATCCTATAATAAAGTGTAAATGCCCTGAGCAGCACTAGAAATGTAGCATTGTATAGAAAAATCGGAATTTCATCTAAAAAGTTAGGCCCCTACTGTATTCCGAGATATTTAGTAATTGTTGATTGAGTTTTGTTTCTCTCCATAGCTTTGATAAATATTTCTTCAACTTTTAAAAGCTTTCTAACGCCCTCGTCATTCTGAGGAATATATGCTTCAGCTATTGTACACAATACTGGATTTCAATTGGGTCTATTTTAGTAATTGAGAAAACCAAAATCTATTGGATTCTTACGCAATAGGGGATTACGCAGAATAGGATTATATTTTAGACTTTAGTGTTTTTACGCAATAATACTGAAGTTAAACTGGACAGCAGAAATCAGTCGTTCACACTTCGCCTCTGTGTTTGAAAGCTTTGATTAATTAAAGCTTTATAGGCATTGAAAGAATTTTAATGATTTTTAAAAATTGGGATTTTCATAAAAAATAGTTAATATACTCAGGTACTTCAGACAATATTCACCATTGTATGTTAGCTGTTCACTAATAATCTAATGAATATCTCAGGAATTCAAAATTTCCTTCTAAATATGAGAAAATTGTTTTAAAATCTATTACATATAAGGAAGTTAATTTAAAACTTGAATGCTTTAAAGAATCAATTTCAGCGTTTTACTATTACTTCAGCATAGACAGGAAATCCAGAAAAACGCATTCATTGTATAAACAAATTGAAATCAGGAAATCTATGCGATTGTAAGGATGCATTTCATGAAAATTATAAGATGCTTGTAAATTGCTTATGTAATTTACACAAAAACCAATGAGGAAGAGCAATTGAATAAATGGAAAAAATCATAATAACTTATGACTAGGAGAGCGCTGATCTCAAACAAATAGCTTCCAATAAATTCCTACTCCTGTCTTCATCTATAATTCTGATATTTAAACAGTCAGTTTTCAAATATAATTCGTAAGCATGCTTTGGATTTGGAGAGAAATCAACGGAATTGTGTCAAGTAGAGAATATGTTGAACTGCAAAAATTGATTTGTCTCTGATTCTCGGTTTTATTCACATTTAGTATTTAGATTTGTCAATTGTCTCAATTGTTCTATCGGAACTGTGCTTTTATCTTAGATCTATGAGCAACAGGTTTTTAAATTTTTTCATTTTGTACTATGCTTAAGATGCTTAGAGATTCCCAACTTTCAAAGCAGCTAAATTGGGGATCACCTCGGTCACCGCATCAATTTGTGACTCAACTAAGTTATAAGTAACAGTACAAAATAGTTTTAGATCCAGAATTTGAAAATTCTATATTGCTATTTTCAAAAATTTTCCTCAGAAGTTGCTGATATACCAGTATAAAAATCCCCCTCCTCCTTTGATGAGGTAACTAAAAACCAGAGCTTGATATTTGGTGGTAAAAAATTGTCCAAAAAGGTAGTAAATAGTGCTAACAATAAGTGCTGAAAAATTGCTAAAAATGATAGTAACATAGTTTTTCTACAAAAAACGGAAATCTATAAAGTTTGACCGCAAAACAAAATCATAGCTTGCCGATTTTGCCGCTCCCCTGTTTGGAACTCAGTTGATGTTTTAAAGCACGCTGCCACCTCATTTGGAGTCTAATTGTAGTTCGTGAGCCAGATAAGTAATCGGTGTGCCATGAGATAGTTACTTCCTTTGCCGTTCTTAGTTTTGCTCTTCCCTCGTTTCTCCGAAGCACGTTAGTCAGTTTCGCATTACCAGGTGCATGTTGGAGGATATTAGCAACAAAATTTCTAAGGATCTTCAAAGTCCTAGATTTCTCTGTAATTGCACCAACGCCTTGATAAGAGCTATAATAAACAGCCACACTTCCTGAGTCCCCGAAAAGCAACATTTCAGGAAAAATTATATATTATTCGTATTATAAATTGGCTGCTGTAATCGATGAGTCCCAACGACAAATGTCACAAAATATGTGCTAAACCGCAAATTCTGTGAGATAGGGGCTAAAAATTTGCTAAAATATTTAAACTATTGTCCGTGCAGTGCTAATAACACAATTTTTATAATAGGTGCTTACAAGTTTTTGATTCTCAGAAGGCAGATAGTCTAAGTCAAAGCATATACCAGATAAATCCTTGCTCTGGAAGTGATCTAAGGAGCACTCAGTCCGCTTGAACCTTAACTGCAAATATTCTAATTAAATTACTAATCAATCACATAAAGATACCAGCATCTTAACTGATTTCTATTAAATATATTTACGCTTGCAACAAAATTCCTCATTGAAAATCAGTCAAAGGACTGTGTCACTTTTCAACTTTATACCTGAAAGTGTAAGAGACATAATTTAACATAAAATAGACCTTTTTAATGCTATATATTTATTGGGTTCCTTCAAATATTTTTGATATAAGGTTTTCACTAAGAAATCTGAATTCATACTATTCAAATAAATGCGCAATAATGAACGATTTTAACAAAATGCTTAACCAGAATAGTTGATATAAGGTGTTAAAAATGTTACAGTATTATTCCACTTTGCGGAATTCGACTTCCGTCTACCTCCTTTGAAAACCTTTATTTACTGCTGTATTCGATCATAGTCTCAGAGAGCATGTAAAAATGGTTTCAGTCACATTTACCAATGATTAATTCGACAAATATTGTCTTCAATTTCTTACATATGAAAATGGCTAGGTTAACACTATTCTCACTAGGAATTTTCAACATCTGTGATGACTACAACAAAAAATTAAAAATTTTAAACGTTTGTAACTCACGAATTAATGAAGATATTGAAAATCTGAAAACACCAAAGTATAGACAATGGTCTCTTCTTTCTTTTTAAACTACAGCGCACGGCACTCCTGAAAAACAAAATTGTGTACATTTTGTGGAATTTCAGTCCGATTCAGTTCCTTCTATAAAAGTTTTTACTTTCAAACAAATATTCTGCATGTCTTCAGAACTCAATAATTTCAAAGTTGCAAATTCTAGCTACTACAATTAGAAATTTTCCGCAAAACAATATATACATATCCTTTACACTCTAAATTTTAGGATCACAAGGACTGAATGAATTCTGGCTTAAATCAAAGGACCTAATATTCCGCTCATTGACAATTCAATTATTTACTCTTCTTAAGTATATCTCTTCAACTTATGACTCCGACATTTTTTGCATTGTTTTATATCTTGATCTTAAAAACACTTTTGATTCTGTACAATATCATAACCCTATCCAAAAGCTGAGATGTGCTGGTAAAATTTAGTAACTCACATACCTGACAGCTTGCCAGTCACTAGTAGCGTTCGTCAAGGATCAATTTGGGGCCCTCTATTCTTTGTTATGTTTATTTATGATATCTAAGTACATTTTTGTCAGCGAAAGTTACTTATATGTTGATGACCTAAAGATTTGCGGTACTAATAGCAACATATTGTTCTGTGATCTAGCAGATGTTGTTAACTGATACAAAAAATCGGATGTCTCTTAATAAAAAAAAGTTGGAATATTTGCAAACCTCTCGTCACCAAATTCATTCTAGTAATGCCTTTTTCTTTCCTGAAGTAACTGTTATTAAAGATCTCGGAATTTATTTTAATTACGACTTATCTTGGTCCTTTCATATCACTAGAGGTCTTTGTAGAGCAAAAAACACCTTTATGCAAATGAAAAGAAATATTCATTTTAACATTGATTCAAAACATTCAATTTATACATTTATGGTGCTACCTATTCTTCTGTTTGGTTTAAAAATTTGGCACTACTCTGAAACAGAATTGGCATTCTTGGAGAAGCTTCAATGTAGGTGCACTTGCTGGATTATTTCTGGTAAAGGTATGTTATCGTATCACCAACGATGTATAAGACTAAATCTCTTACCAATTTTTCTAACTCTACAATTGCTGATCTATCTTTTTCCAATGGTTGCTTTGACAGGAAAATATGACACGAATGTGTGGGATTTTATCTCTTATAGATTCCTGTCAGACAGGGACGGTCTTCTAACATGACTACGTTCGCTTTATCCCAATGTAAGCATAAACGAACCGAGAGGCTTGTTTTTCATAGAATCTGTATTTTGGAAAAACTGCATTGCATTATCGACTGATTTCTCTGTTTTTTCAAATCCGCCTCAATGTAGCCCACGTAGACAACCACTGGTAGGCCACCAGTAACAAGAATTGTAGGATTTTGCCACCTGTCCACCAGTAGATAACTGGTGGCTAATTGGTGAGTCACCAATGGATGATTATGGCAAAAGTAGGATATTGGCATCAGAGCAAAGTCTTTAATGTAAAAATAGCAAACTTATATATTGATAAATAGTTTAAACAAAGGGTTGAAGAAAATTTTAGCAAACATAGCAATCATATTGATTTTAATTTGGTAATGGACAATAGAAAAAATTTCTTTATTACAAATAATAAAAACAAGCATAAAAAATGCTCTATTTAAATTTAATTATTAATTTCAGTAGAAATTACAATTTTTAAGCATTATTTTTTTCCAATAATTAAAAAAAACTTTTGCCCAACTTTAACTACTCATATAAACATTAATTTCAAGGTCCTGGAATAAATTATTCTGAAATTTCATTCAGCACATGTATGTTGTAATTTTTGCAAACAGAAAATTGCAAAAAAGCTTTTCACAATGAATTTTATATATTTATGAGACCTAAGAAGCATAATAATCAATAATGTTGTACTTGCAAGCATTAGCTCATATATTAATTATGATTAAGAGTAACTTAGATGCCAAAAAGTGGTCTACCATTGGGCCACTGGTGACGCCAGTGCCATTTATTTCGCACCAGTTGCATTTTAATAATTTTATATAACAAGACAATTTCATTGCTTTAATACATTATGTGAAATAAGTAAAGTATGCTTTTAGGACTGCACTAAAAATTGGAATATAAATAATAAATTTGAAAACAAAGTATTAATGTGCTCCTTTACTTAAACCAGGTGTCCAATAATGAAATATATTATATATCACTAAGAACAACATAATATAAAAAATTATTTTTGTAGTTGAACAATGTACTGCTGCCACAAATTTACCATCAGTGGTCCACTGGTGGCTATGAGTGGCTGCAATTCCCACTATTGCCACAACGTATTCACTAGTGGTCCACTGGTGGGTACTGGAGGCCGCTCATCCTACTAATTCCCTACATGGGAGGCGTTTGCTAAAAGTGTTCTTTCGAGATTATTTAAGGACTTCCTAGTTTTCCTGTATGTAGATCCCCAAATTTTTAAAAAATCATCCTTAAAATATGTATGTTTACTAACATATTTCAATCCTTAAATGTATCTTTGTTAGTTAAAATAAAGCTTCGTTTAGTTTGTTGTTGTTGTTATTGTTGTTGATATAATTGTATTGAAGATTGTGTATGCTTTTTGAAGTCAAGTTTTAAAAATAATGAACTTACAAAATTTGGAAAACCATGGAAAATAGCGATTAAGACAACCTTGGATTATTGAAATATATTTCTTCGCATTTGTAAGTCAACATTGCAAATTGAGTGGCAAATTCGGCAAATTTTACTTCTAGCTTAATTCTTTCCCATAACGTTCCCATTAATCGCAAAGAATTTCCCCATTCTAATCCATGGGACTTGCCATAAGGATATTGATAAACAGACGCCGGAAACAAGAACTGATTAACAAAGATTTCTTGTAGATATAGCGAGGTCACGAAAACATCGCGTAGTCAGTAGGAAGGCAAACATCTTTGCAATTTTAATTCCAAACTTCAAAATTACGAATGTTACTTTTATAATGGTTATCATTAAATCATGCTATCAAAATCTACGGCAAAGGCCATATATGAATATATATTCCAGAAATCCAGAGATTTCAAATTCCATGCTGATGGATTGAGAGCAGTTTTTAGTTCACTCGGTTTTAGGGTAATGACTTGATGGAAATCACTTCTAACATATGGCTCTAATTGTTTATTTGCTTCCCCTATTTGAGTAGTTGTTTCGCTTTCGATGGAAACCATGGTTGCAATCAGAAGAGTTCTGGCAAAAGCCTCTTCATCTCCACAAATACGAGCATTTTACATATAGGCAATATTTGACAAAAATTCTGCTTTCTAAAATAAAATGTTCAATTTAAAAATTTAATGAAGCGTTTATTTTAAGCATAAAGTATATTTTCTTCACTGTTTGATGTCTACCAATTAGTAAATCAACTTTTGAAGTAAAACCCAATTATTCACAAATTAGACTTAAGACATATTAGAAATCGTAATTAGAAAAAGCAAACTGCTTCAAACATATTTGTATTAATAAAATTAAATGTAAAACCTAGTTTTTTTAAAAAGCACCCCCATGAAGAATTCATATATAAACGGTTAGCTAATAAAAAATTGGAATACCTCCAAATATAATAAAAACAAATATTATCTATATTAATCGATTATTCAAAAAAACATTAAATTGATTTATACATGCTAGTACTTAGAGATTTGAGAGGAAGAACATAGCTAAACGGACAACAGCCCCTTCCACCCTGTCAAACAATTTTACTCCCCAATGAACCCCTCGCATACCCTTACATGAATTTTCAACAAATTCAATTCTGTAAACGCTTGATTTTCATTAATTTATTGCACAACACTTAAGCTTATAATAATAAAGTATTTTAGAATTTTTATAAATATAGAATTGTGTCAGCCTTTTGCAGATATTAACAAAATTTAACAGAAAACTTTCGGAAGAAAAATATCTGAATTAACTCACAAGGAATTATTGTGGCCCTGTCGCTAGTGTTTTCATCCACAATAATTTGAAAAATTACACTGAGATGCTTTGAACTTATAAGATGACTATGGCATACTCAATGTTGAGAATGGAATTGCAGCGATAAATGAATTTTAAGTCAGAAGAAATCAGGGTAGATAAATTTGGTGTTTTTAATCGAAAGATTCGTAAAATTGTTAAATATNTTAATCGATTATTCAAAAAAACATTAAATTGATTTATACATGCTCTTACTTAGAGATTTGAGAGGAAGAACATAGCTAAACGGACAACAGCCCCTTCCACCTTGTCAAACAATTTTACTCCCCAATGAACCCCTCGCATACCCTTACATGAATTTTCAACAAATTCAATTCTGTAAACTCTTGATTTTCATTAATTTATTGCACAACACTTAAGCTTATAATAATGAAGTATTTTAGAATTTTTATAAATATAGAATTGTGTCAGCCTTTTGCAGATATTAACAAAATTTAACAGAAAACTTTCGGAAGAAAAATATCTGAATTAACTCACAAGGAATTATTGTGGCCCTGTCGCTAGTGTTTTCATCCACAATAATTTGAAAAATTACACTGAGATGCTTTGAACTTATAAGATGACTATGGCATACTCAATGTTGAGAATGGAATTGCAGCGATAAATGAATTTTAAGTCAGAAGAAATCAGGGTAGATAAATTTGGTGTTTTTAATCGAAAGATTCGTAAAATTGTTAAATATGATTCACATTGATTTTGGCATGAGCAACTGTCAATAAATTGTTTTTTGTTATAATCAATGTTCTATTTTTTATGAAAAATCACAAAATAATACATTTATATTGAACTCTATGTGGGAGTTTCAATGTTTGCTTAATGAATTTTTTCAATACCTAAGTTAGAATTGTAGAAAACTACGTAAATTTTCTAAATATTTTAATTTTTCACTTCTTAATAGGTTAAAATTTTGTTTAGCATTCGGATATTATTTTGCTGTACTTCAAAGTTTTCCTACATATATATTGCTTGAGTCTCAAATTCTCTTTTTGAGAATTTTGGACAAAGTATTTTTAAGATTTTAAAAAGCGTTGTGTATGGAAAATTAAATATGTGATTAGCTGTCAAAGTATAAGCGCTTCCCTGAGTTAATTTGTTTACTATGTTCTTACTATTTTCCATGCTATATTAAAGTTCAGAAGTTGTAATTAAGGATTTTAAGAGTTGAAAAGACCCAAACGGCGCCTTTCTTTCTAGGCCACCTAAATATCTAAAGCAAATTAATATAATTGGGACGAAAATAATTGTTGCAGAATAAAAACGGAAGGAACTTAGATTAACTCTTAATTTAGTTATAACTCTTTAATTAAAGCAACTTCGTTTTCATTGTCTATCTTCATGTTAAATTTTTTAAGAATACAATTAATACGACACTTGCTTGTGTATATTTTGAATCTTATTGCTGCATGTAAATCAGAGATAAGCAGGGCAGGGCAGGGCAGGGCCAAAGTATTGGAAAGCATGGGTGAAATGAATTTAGATTTTGGAATTTCAGATTAGTATAAAATACTTTACACACTAAATTTTTAAAAAAATTAAGAATACCTAAAAGATTGCGGAGTATCCACCAAAAAAAATCATTACATGAAGTAAGTTATATCTGCAAAGCTTTTAAACCTTAATATTGTTCTTGACTAAAGGTAAATGATTATTAAGATAGCAAAATAGCCAGAATTTCGAAGTCTTATGAAGCATAATTAATTTTAAGAATAATTTATTTTTGAAAGTTATCAATCATGTATTTTTTTAAAAGTATTTATCAAACATAAATTACTGCGTGTATTTTTCATAAGTTTCAGTCAACTATTGATGGATCAAATAGATTCTAACGGAAAAGTTTTTCAATTTTAATGAGCTAAGCATTGTTTCTACGATTGTAACCGATAAAATTTAAATGTTAATAATCTATATTCAGCATTTGAAAAATTGAAATTTGATTGATAGGAAAATTTTGTCAAAAATCAACAATGAATGCATTTTGCCTCTCGTCTGGCAATTGCATTTAAAAATAGAGCTGTTTCTCTAAATTTTATTTTTATAATTCAACGTTATTTTCATGTTTTTGGAAAAAATTACTATTTGCGATTTAGGTCAACATTTTTCATTGTAAGATTCCAGATCTATTTAAAACAAAATCTGACATAATTTTTAAATACATATAACAGGGAAATTTTATGCACAAAATATCTGAACCCTTTTTTGCTTTATGCATCCTATTGAATAGCTCTTGTATATTCAAATAAACTTTTTTAAATTCAGAAAGAATCCTGTCATCCAAAAAATTGCAGCTTGATATTGGCCATATATTGTAGCATTTAGCAAGAAACATTTCAAGATACACAATAAATTAAAAATAATGGATCGTCTATACTAATTGTAGCTGCATCGCTTTATTAAATTTAAGTAAACCATTTAATTTCCTGAATTTTGACATATTACCAGATGATGAGCTTATAAATTACAGATGTGGTGACAACTCATGAATTTGCAATACAAAATTATAAAATATCAGGAAGCAATTGCAAAAATAATAATGCCCCCTGTGTATTTGAACCTAACAAACATTCAAACATATAATACACTTATTATTACATAATTTCACTATCAACTTGTTTTTTATTCATTTTGGCAATTAGTCTTATTACTTATAATTAATAAATAACTTTAATGGTTAAGCTTAAGTAGAAATACATTGATTTAAGTTGCTTAGAAAAAGGCTAAAATTGTTCTTTAAAAAAAGATTTTTCAATCGAATCTTAAACATAAGCTGGTCTACTATTAAAGTATTCTAGCTCAGTGTATGTGAATAATTACAACATTAGATAAAGTAGGAAGTTCAGTATTACTGAATATAGGGAATTATATATTGAAGATATATTCGGGTACAGGAGTGAAAATATTTTTAAGTAGATGTTCGAGTGTGAAATCAAATTCTCAATATAGTTGCAAGGGGAGATCTCATAGTAGTCTGTAGTATCTGATGAGTAGCAGGAAATCTTTATAGCTCATATTGAAGAACTTTTTCCTCACCTATGCAATTAGTGTCTCGTAAATTAGTTTTTTCTTAAATGTGTAATGCTTTATAGTATAACACGTAATATTAAATTAATTATACTAAGCTGCTATGGAAACAAATGGTTTTGATCTTTAGAACAAGACTCGCATTGAGTGTCTCTACATAAAATTGCTAACTGAAAATGCCAAGTACACAAATGACATTTCAAATAAACTTGTAAAATTATGTGCAATAAAACTGTAGGTTTATGTCATGGATGATAAGTTTAATTATGTTGGTACTACTTAGCATAATCAATAAGCACAGCCTAGAAATCCAAGTTAATGCGATGAACTTAGCCTGACATAAATGTTAAAAACAATAATTTTTGGAAGACATTGAGATTCATAAACTAGTATAATATGCAATTAAATAAATAACGATTCAAATGGCTTCGAAATGTATGATTCCATTTTATAGAGGCAACAATGGTAAATATTTGTAAGTATTTTAATAGACAATCCTCGATAGAGCGGTGCCGCTTATAGTACCATCCAGATCTAGAAATGGGCCACATGATGTGATCCATGATCACACGATCCATCCTTATCATGACCCATGTAACCAGGGGCGGATCTAGAAATTTCTTATGGGAGTACTGAAGATCTTAAACTCTATTTTTGCATATTTTTCATTGAAGATGAGATTTAATTTAGATTCTTCATGCATTTCTCAATTGTATGGGTCTTAATGATGCTCTAGATTGAACTTTCAACTATTGAGTCTTCGAATTCACTTAGAAATATGTGAATTTGTCTAATGTATCAAATTTTATATTGATATATAGATACACCAATTTCTGGTCCCGTACTAAATTTAAGTGTGCTAATATTATGCATTATTAATCAAACAAAATATTGAATGGAGATATTGCAAACATATGCTAGTTTAACAAGTGTAACATAAAATCGAATAATAAATCACAATGGTCCCAGTGTCAGATGAAATTGAAAAGTTGGTCTTCGTCTCGGTCTCGTACTGATCCTGTCTCCTGTTGTTTTTGTAATGCTCGCCCACCACTAGTCTCATGGGTCCGGTTTCGGAATCAGTAAAATGAGCCAACTTCCTCAGGACTCTGCCACCATAATTTTTTTATGAAATCTGAAAGAAAAATACATTAATGAATAGGCTAACAATTTTACTGAATTTTGAATCTCAGGATTATTAGCAAATCAGTAATTTAAGAATTAAATGGTTTTAGCTGATTATTAAATTAGGAATAAAGTTGCATTATTACAGGCTTGAGACTAAAATTCTACCTTGTAAAACAAACCATTAAAATGAGGGAGATTGTGAATCCCTAATAAGACTAAAATTTTATTTAAAATGAGTAATTGAACAATTTATGCAAAATAGTGTTTAAAATTTCAGAAATTTTTAAAAACTTAATAGAAAAGCGTTAAATTTAAACATTTATGAAAATCAATATTATTGTGAGTACATTTTGAAGATCATTTGCAATATGTGATTTAGCTAAAGTTGAAGAAGAATTAGCAAGTAAGGGGGGACTTCAGAAGTTCTATTTGACTAGATCCCAGTTTTCATTCAGAATATTGACATAATTTTCCATGTTCATTGTTAACACAGTTCTCAAGAAATGTCAATGAATAAAAACAATGATGACAAAAGACAACCCATGTCATGGTGGTTGGATGATGATTGATGGCTGCTGAGGTGTAGTAGGATTGAATCTTAATGATTCTGCAGGACATCTAGCAAATGCCTTGGTTGTACAGAACATCTGAAATGTTATGTCACTAATGTAATTATTAGTTATAAATTGACCAGTGTACAAATTGTGTTTACGTCATTAGGTGCTAATGGAAATCAAAATCAGCGATGTGCCCAGCTAGAAACATCTGGGGGTACTAAAATAGCCCATAGGGATTTTTTTGGATTCGGTCTTTCTTAAAAGTGTGGACTTTTTTAATTTCTCCTAAATGGTAACTACTTCCTGTACAAGCCCCCAGCCATCCCGCCGTGAACACATCATTGAACAACAATGTGTTTAAATTAACATTTATGTATGCTGTGGAAGCAGTTGACAACTTTTATAATATATTGAATACCAAATTTTAGTGGATTTTAAATGAAATGCATAATATTGGATTGGCCAATATGTTTGATACATTCTTATAAATTTCTAGGATTATTTGAAGAAAAATTTGAAAGGTTTGGTAAATTTCAGGAAAATTTGCAAATGTAAAAATTTGGGACTAATTTGGAATTTTCAAACATTTTTACTAAGGTTGCACACATTAACCTAATAGCAACACTCCATATTGCTTCCTCATGGGGGAGGGGGGGGACTTCAGTCCCATAGTCCCCTCCTTAAATCCGCCACTGCATGTAACCCACGACCCATGTTTTTTAAAGTTCTGAACTGACCCATTGTTTCATGTGACACCTTGCAAGCAACAACATTTCATATTTAATAAAACTTTTATTTAAGAACGGTTGTTCTTGGATGCCTTAATGACGATGCAGAGAGTCTCATTTGTCTCGTGCTATATGACATTGCGTTGTTTAGTGGCAATATTTCTGCATAGAGTGCACTAAGATGGGTGCTCACTTTCAGAATTATTTCATTGTATTACAAAAACTTGCTTCGTCATGCAAGCTAACACAGAGTATGCATAGCGCGTTTCATACCACTTCTTTAACAAATCAAAAGTTGATAGATTTGATAAGATTTTATATAATATTATGTTACAGGACTGACGTATCAAGTTAAATAATTGTTGAATCTGGTTGCAGAAAATAATTTTTTGCTTTCATGCTAGAATATTTTTTCCAAGTATATGTTTCTAAAACGAACACATGACCAATGTGACCCACCCCGAAAATTATTATGACCTACATGACCCATTGACCCAATGGTCACTGACACATGTGTAGCTTTGGTATTACAGTATAGCATATACAAATTTTGCTTCTGTATTTTGATTATTTAATGCAAAAATGCAAATTACCAGAAAGTAAAATATATTTTTAAGACATATTGATAATAATAAATGTATGATTATCCTTCAGTAAAATATACCTCTGAATCAACGAATTTACTTTATCTTAGTTATGTGATATCAACATACAAACATAATATTGAAATTTCTGCAAGCAATTAGTCATATTCAGTATTGGTAGCGATTTGAGTATATCTGCATGTTTTGAGGAATTAGCTGGAGAGTGGAGAGTTAATACCGGCTGTTAAGTCATTAGGCACTTGCAGGTCTACACATTTTGTCATGATCTCACGGTCCTGGTCTAATTATCGGTCACATACTGATAATTATATAATCTAAAATATGCATCTAATAATCAAGCTGATAATTGATTGGAAATATTCAACACGTATTTTAAATTAGTGACATGATACAATAACAAATAAGTTTTAATATAATATAATATAATATAATGTAATATAATATAATATAATATAATATATAATATAATATAACATAATATAATGTAATATAATATAATATATAATATAATATAATGTAATATAATGTAATGTAATATAATATAATATATAATATAATATAATGTAATAAAATATAATGTAATATAATATAATATAATAAAATGTAATATAATATAATATAATATAGTATAATGCAAAGTAGTATCGGCAACAAATGTGATCTCCACTAGAA
>CABFPE010000001.1:6662283-6674723 GCA_900660155.1 Hofstenia miamia
GGGGGGGGGGCAAGAACGAAACTATAGCAAAACTTTATAAGGTAAACCCTACTAGGTAGGGGATATAGTATATACAAAAATGTAACCTTAAACAGCCTAGATTCCGTTTTAAAGGACAAACCATTTTTTCACATTTACAAAGACTTTTCTCCAAGCCTATTTCCAAATTTGAAAATCGTGAGGCATGGGTAGGTCCTTTGGGAACATACTTCAAAGCAATGTTGGAAATTTCTATTAAGCTTACATTGCTGAGGCAGAGTTATTGAATAGATTAACAAGTTTTCTTAGAAATTTTCGAATTTTTGAAAAAGATTTAAATTCTCTCCATGCCTAGTGTTAATGTATTTAGAAGGTTTTGAGCCCCTGGAGGCACCAAAGAACTTTAACTGTTTCTTGATATGTGCAAAGAGATTCCAAACCCATTGAGGCGTGTCGTGCGCAATGCCAGAAGGCCCCTGCGACCGAAGATTTCGCGCAACGACACGACTCGGTGGAAGAATGCAAACGCGCGGATTTAAAACGAAGAAGAAAGAGGAGACTCTTTTCTATCATGTGGTGCTTTCAGATTGAGCACACCATTAAAAGTTTAGGAGCTATAAGCGTTTAAAATTTTTTTACAGAATCATGAACATTTTTTAAAATTCCCCAGGCTGTTTAACGTTAATAATGAATTGCCGCAATGAAGATTACCTGATAGAGCCGCAAGGCATAAATTTAAATACGATTGCGAACCAAAATGAATCAGATGCAAAACCAAGAATATACCACAATTCAGTCTCAGAATTAAAGAGGTTTTTACAGGTCAATATGATTTTCTCCCATTTTCATTCCATTTCCACACTTACTTTATAATATTTACATATTATTTCATTAACTTCTACCTATCAATATAACTCTTAGTATGAGTAGTGTTCAGGTTAACAAACGATTCCTCCAAACCCAAATAAAAGTTGGCACGGGTTGTGAGTCACACTTGCTTCGGTCGAGACGGTTCCTGTGCCAAAATGTTGAAAATTGCCGGGTCAGAGAAATGTATTGTTTGAAGGATTTTCCTGAAATATTAGCGGAAGACTAGCCATGCATATTCAATTTAGTATACAATCTACTATGCTATATAAAACCTACTCTTAAATTAATGTTAATGACATTGTTTCATGTTAGTTTTGTCAAAAATTTGCAAATACAACTCGGGTTAAAAGCTGACTGCTGCCCATGGGTCGGGTCGGTCGGGTCATTGGTCATTTGTCTGCGGGTCGGGTTGGGTCGCAAATGTAGAGGTAATTATAAATGAGTCAATACCCTACCGTTTTCACAACAATTTCAAAATCATTTCTAAATGTTTCCATTATTTTCCAATTATTTCCATAACTCTTAGGAGTAGCGGTTCGTCAAATTGAATATAATGTTACCCAAAAATACTATTCAGTAAAGACGCGTGCTGTTATTGGTTGAAGCTACGGCAGTACCAATGACATAATTTCGGAACGCCCAGTATACACGCCTCACCCAAGGATAATTCAATTTAATTTCTACTAAATATTTTAGTTAATTTAGTTTACGTTCTGTACAAAATCGAAATGCAGTCTTATAGGATTATAATTCAATATACGAAATGCATATTTGGGATTATTCATGTAGCTTTCTATAGATAATTATATTATTTGCCTTGTCATTGAGTATATATACACATATGTACACATGT
This sequence comes from Hofstenia miamia, assembly GCA_900660155.1. Lineage (NCBI taxonomy): Eukaryota > Metazoa > Xenacoelomorpha > Acoela > Hofsteniidae > Hofstenia > Hofstenia miamia. The sequence goes on from CABFPE010000001.1 coordinate 6,663,986, forward strand.
ATATCCAAGGTGGGGCCAAAATTCGCGCGCAATACTTAAATCACTAAAAAATTGTTTATATAAGCCGATAATAGCTTATGTAATTTACATGTGGCTATTTGACATATAGCCAGTTGTTTGTGTATGCAAATCGTCTGAGGACTATGGAAGAAGTAAAAGAATACATTACTTTAGTGTGCACAGATTCACACTGAAGTCTTGAAAAGTGTTCTGATTTTCCTTAATTTCATTTTCAGAAAACGAAGGGAGTCACTTTGAACCGTTACTGTAACTATTTTCTATTTCGAGTTTTGTGACAAAGAAAGGATATATAAATGAACAAATACATTATATATATATATATATATATATATATATATATATATTTATATATATACATATATATATACATATATATAAAGTTGTTTTCGTCGCGGACGGTTGGTTACACTGAGTGCTCCGCGTGTTTTCACATTAAATAGTTCAAGCTGGAGAAATATTTCTCATTGACAAAATATTGCATTCTTTTTTCTTAGGATCTTAGTAGATTTAAATATTTTTCTCTCGCTGGTTCCCTCTCAGAGCCTATGCCCGGTAAGATCTTGTATTGTTTATATACGCGTGTAAATTTATTACCAAACAAGTCAATATGCCATTCTGTATTGCATGTAGTGAGAAAAAAGCGACGTTAACAGATGCAAGCGCTAACACTATGTGCTCAAATTACACAAATAAAAAATCCTCCTCCCCCCAGGTTGCAAAATTTGTATAAAAATAGATAGATCCAAATTCGGACAAAGAAAAAATCATCATTGATAATGCCAATAAACTTAAAAACTGTTCTTTTCAATTTTCAGTTTATATATCAAAAGGTCTAACTAAAGTGGAACAACAAGAACAAAACGAATCCCTATAAAAAGACGAGAGCTAATCCAATCGGAAAAGTATAGTGGAAAAGATTTGAAAATTATTAATCTTAAACTCTATGTTTGTCAAAATGATAAATGGGTTCCACAAGGCAACTGACTAAAATTTATCTTCTTTGTCTTCTTACACAAAACAACTTAACTCTTTGCCAAGAATATTCTCAAATAATATTAATGGTTTTTTGTCAAAATTTCGTGATATTGATTATATGACTAATTATAAAGAATATGATGTAATAATGCTACAAGAAACTAAGTTATCATTGCGTATAATAAATGAAGAGATTCAGATTAAGAACTTACTTGCATAGGCAAGAACGTGATCTTACTAAGATTAAGAATAAATCTGGAGGTGGTAGTTTGATAATATATACGAGAAAAATATGGGAAAGAAATAGTCCAAAAGTATATTTACAACTATCAGAAAGTGATATTGAATTATTGGCAATTGTCTGTGGTCCGGTTTATTTACCGGTAGTTATTCTGATCAACATTTATATACCACGTGATCGTAGTAAAAGAAGAGCAAATTCAATGCTAGGAAATGCAATTCAGAAATGCATTGCAAAATATCCTCGTGCTTTTGTTTTCGTAATTGGTGATGCAAATCAGGAAAATCTAGAGTGTTTAGAATATTACAACTTCAAAAACTTTGTAGAAAGTCGCACATTTGTTCCTTCATTAAGTCAGATGTTGCTTATCTTGCAAAGGGAAATTACTATGATAACTCCTATGACCATTGGAAATGTAAATATTATGTATCATCTAAGTTTGACATTAACACCAAAATTTGCAACGAATATAAAACTACCTAATAAAATTATGCAATGCGATAGCTTAGATGACTACGATTGCAATACAATCAGGCATATGATAGATGAAACAAATTGGAAATTAATGTTGCAAGAGAATGATGTTGATATTTTAATAGATACAGTAGATAAGCTTGTTAGTGATATTATTAACAAAGCAAAAAAGAAAACAGTTATAGGACAGATAAAAAGAAAAATTCTGACTTAGATTTATTGTTTAAAGGGAAAAGGCAAGCATTAAAATTAGGAGAAAAGCCAATATAAACAAAATTCAAAGAATGATAGTGAAAAAAGTTGGATATCTCAGGAAAGAACAACTTGTGAATTTAACGACAACCGAACTAGACAAGGAGGTAAGAAGACGCACAAAAGGTAGGAAGAGTAATCTCAATTTGAATAAGAGTGAAGCAATTCTCTTTAATGATCATTTCAGCCGTTTTAATAGGTATAAAATTAAAGATGACGATCAATGTGCTATAATTTATCTAGATCCTTAAATTTCTGTTGAAAAAGTAAAACAACTCTTTAGTAAAATCATTCATCATCAGGGCTTTCAAATGTACAAAATTGGGTTTATAAGTTGTTTTCAAGTCAAATCTCAGAGGTATATGCCAAAATCTTTAATAAATGTTTTGAGAGTATAAAATATCCAACAAAGTGGAAAATTGTTCTAGTAATACCAGTAACAAAAGTAAATAACATTGGAAAAATCTGTGAAGAAAACTTGAAGTTCAGACCAATCACAGTCGCACCAACTGTGGCTAGAATTATAGATAAGTATGCAGTGAATATTTACATGGAACGAATGTATAAAACATTTGATAAATACCAATTTGCATACAAGGAAGGAAGAGGGACTACTGATGCACTTTTATATACAATGAACTACATCTATAAAATTTTGAACGCTGATAAAACTTCAATTGTGAGAGTCACTTTCTTTGCTTACTCGAGCGCATTCAATACTATACTACAAAACAAACTAGTTAAGGGAATTGAACAGCAAAATAAATGGCTGTCACAATGGATTAAACAATTCATGGATAACTGGACCCAAAAATACGCTTTAATAAATCAAATTATACTGGTAATACTAGAATAGTTGTGGGTGTACCACAGGGTGGTCCCTCAGTGGAACCTTATTTACAGATAAAACTAATTCAATATCGAATGAATCTATAGACATAGATTGCAAAAAGTGTGATATTGCCAAATACTCAGACGATATGAGATTAATAGGCAATATTCGAAGTGAGACTGCATTAAATGATTTCACTTTATATCAAAATACTTTTAGGCAGTATGTGATAAAGAAAATTAATTTTCAAATAAAAGCATTTTTGTTAGCATATCTAAAGGAAGATAAGCAAAAAATTTTTTTCCCGTCATATATCTGTCCACTATACTTATATGCTGCAGAAATATGGGTACCTGCAATAAAACAATAACAGAGAAAATGAGACCACTAACCCTGCTTGAAAAAATTACAAAGATTAAGAAAAGGTTGGTACAAGTCGCAAATAAATTACATGTATCTAAGGCAATTTCAAGCTACACTAGATAAAATTCGGAGAGACGAAAGACATCCGCTATTCACAAAGTTTGAGAAATCAAGTGGAAAGACTCGCAATGACCTGGTATTACCCAAATACAATCCTGTGGAATTTAAAAAATCCTTTGTTTATTCTGCTAGCTATTATATTTCAACTGGAATCTGCCCGCCGTTCCTATAAAAATTGTCCATTTCTTTTTACATTGTAACTTTTTGCCATGCACGGGAATTAAAACGACGCACATACATACATACATACATACATACATACATACATGCACATACTTATGTGTTGGAACCGTACTTATGCATAAAATCTCAAATTTCTTTAGAGACACTATAGCACTGGAGTGATTACTTAGTCAATGTGGTTTGACGCTAACCGAATTTAGCCGTTGTATTCACCATGCAATTTTTAATTATTAGCTAAACCATTTTTCAGAAATCATAAATAAGATAAACTTTGTCTTTGGACAAAACCTTTGGATGAAACGTTCAATAATTTGCATGATTCAGACTAAATTTCTAAATACATTCTGAAAGTGTTCCTAAAAATTTTTCAATACTTACTTTGCAACTACTGGAGTGCTTATTACGAAAGTGCTTAAGAATTTCTTAATTTGAAATAAATTACCGTAAAAATATAACAACAGGTATAATATGTTTGAAATTAAATACAATATTATAACTTTAATTAGTAATTTAAATTAAAGCTAGGTAAAAGTTTTATATTTCAAGCACTAAATATCATTAAATTTTAAGTAATATTGCGTCATTATTTCCTATTTTGATTAAAAATGCAAATAATAAAGCCAATTAAAACTTACGTCAATTACTTGGTAAGATTTCGCATCTATTGCATTATTTTATGTACACGCAACTAACATCATACATTTTTTAAATAGAAATGTGAAAAGGAATTATCATGCTAACACACAATTTCAATTAATCTACTTCATTCACTTTTTTAAGAATGTACTGTATTTATGTTAAGTATCACATAGATAGAAAGCTAGAATTCTATTATATAAATGGAAATTTTATTAAATATTTAACATTTTCACCGTGAATATGCTTACAATTCTGATATTTGATATATATAGGTTCAATTTTTAAATTAATGTTTTTACAGACATTTTCGACAGGATGGCATTAAAAATAGGGGCTTGGTCAAATAGTCTGAAAATTAGTTAACTTAAATTTTTAAGTATTTTACTTTACACAAAAATTTAGGAAAATACGTGGTAAAAAACTTCAAAAACTAAATTTTAGGTATACTTTTCACATGTAATTAAAGTTTTTCTTTTTTAGTTGTCCAAGATGTTTAATAATTTCTCAAAATATCTTTGTTGGGAAGTTTTAATTTAATCCTCTGAAAAAAAATCTCGAAAAAGCTTAAACAGAAATCCTCAGTGTAGCACACACAAATCTGGACAACGGTTTGTACAAAAATTATAGCACCGCTTATTAAAACGTTAAAAAAGTTGATAAATAGTATTGTTTCTAAATTGCTTTATTGACCTTATTTATTGTTTTTGAGTTTATTAATTATAATACTGTATTCCAATTCTATGTTGTGACATAATGTTCATATATTTTAATAAAAACAATAACTTTCAACATACATAATTATTTAGAACTTTCGGAAATTTAAAAATTCTGTCTATAAAAAGTAACATTTTTTAAATGGCATGTTTCTATAAATTTTGTTAGCACCTGAATCAACATTCTCAATGTTTGAGAAAGTTGGGCGATAATGTACTCACACAAGCGGAAAATACACTAATGCGTGTTAAAAATTCCAAGGATGATTGTTCAATCACACATCAAATAAATCTAAAAACATCATCATACAAATGTTCTTCGGTCATATGCAACACACGGTTTGATGCGCTACTAGATAATCTGTTTGAAAATTCAAATTTCTGGAAAATTTTTTGATATTGGAAAACCAATTTTCAGTCCTCAATTGCCCACTATTCCAATTCCCTTGTTGTTTAGCAAATCTTTGAATATTTACATTACAGTATCAATTCAATAGTGATACAAACAAGTAATAAATTATTGTGTAGTATAAATATTACAGAAGCACACTTTTAAATTAATGAAAACATGCGAATAGCATAATTCAGTGTTTAAATATTAGTTGACCTTACTTTAATAAGATCAGCTCTTCTATGTACATTCAGTTCTTGAAATTACCAAATAAATATGCCACGGATACCCACCTGACTTGGAAGCCTTAAGAGAAAATATGACATGGTGACTAGGCTGACCAGACACAATCCTGACCCGGTAACAAGGCCTTGGAAATATGATTTTTATCAAAATATAAGAAATTAAATACTTTGAAGACGTTACTAGTTATAGGACGGACAGCAATAGATTGCAAGCAAAAGCGGTAATAATTCACATACTTTTTATGCATCAGATCAGCTTTAGTTTTCCATCATTGTAAAAGAATGTATTAAATTTGTTTAGACGAACATTTTTTATAAAAAAATTATATATTTAAAGACATACATGTACACAGCATATATATATACATATATATATATATATATATATATATATATATAGGGTTTATTTGTGAACATAAATGATCTTTCTTAGCTGTAAATGTATTTTATTGAGGGAATAAAATCGTTAATTCAAATTATATGTCCCCATTTTTATATGTTAATATCAAGACGATTCATCGTTGGATTTCCTTCTAACTTAATAAACTAATATCAGTTAGCTGATGCATATTCATTATTAAAAGCCTATCAAATAGTTTCATTGCTATATTTTCTGCTATTTTCAATTCATAGTGTTAAATTAGCATTTTAAAAATACTTTCTTTAGATGGGTGTGGAAGTAATCATATTTCTGAATCATTATAACATTCCATGTTTTTGCCCTCGTTTAATGTCGTCTAGACTCTTCAATATATAAATATAAGCATACATCACAAATGTAAATATAATCAAGTCTAGATGAAAAATCAATATTGTGGTTTACTCGATGTTAATATTGGACCAATTTTTGATTCCATATGATTAAATTTGTTTGTTAAAAATATTGAAAACCTTTGCCATAATTAGAAAATCAAACTTTACTTGTGACGATCAAATTTGATTTTATATTTGAATTTGAGATTTTAAAATTCCATCTTTCCTAATATATTGTGTTTCAATATTGTATTGAAATATTGCAATTTTGACAGATGAAATAACTATTTTAATTTTAGTAACCTTTAAAAGAATATTAATTTATTAAGAATGTCACTGTTCTACAACCTGGTTATTTCACAAGAACAAACAATTTAATGTATACTATACAGTATCCACAACTTTATTATCATAAGCCGTCAACAGCATAATTAGCTGTCAACTCAAGGAATTTTTTAATTAGAAAAACCATATTGAAAAGAACATGATAGCGATATTGTAAAAGTGCTTCAACTGTTTGACTTTGAAAAAATATTTTTAGAATTATTCTCTGCATGTGTCTTAAATTCTAATTAATTATTAATTAAATTTATTTCGTTGCCAGCGTTTTTATAAAACACCACAAGATGTTTTATTATTTTCTAATATTTAGTGTATTTTAGTCATTACGATATCCTCATGACAAGTAAATTCTCGAAAAGCATTCAGTGTAGATATTTACCCATATATACATGCATGCAAATAACCTTTACACAAATTTAAGTGCAATTAAATACGCTTAGGTATGAATTTAAATATCAATATGCCTATTTACTTACAATTAATGAGTGTAAAATGTACAGTACATATAGGAATTCAAGCCCTTCTAAATGTGTGTAAGAATAAGTTATTTCCCAAAGATTGTTACAATGTGCATTAGCTGGTATAGAATTAACACCCTTTATATTTACATTAAATTCAGTTCTTAAATATATATATATATATATATATATATATATAATCAGTACTGTATACAAGATTTGAAACTTTATATTTATCCCAAAATTGCAGATATTTGTCCCTTGCCTCTTTCAGGACCCGATTATAATTTTCCTTCTTTAGTGCTTATTACATTAAAAACAATAAATTTAAAATATTTTAAGATTTCTGCAATTTTTAGCTTTAAATTGCGGTTTTCAAGAGCATGTGCACATTATTTTAGCATTAATCAACACCTTATATTTATATACGTTTGATTAAAATACAGGCTATTGGAATTACATTAAATATGTTCACGGAGTTTCTAATTGTGTACAAATGAAAGATAAATTTCCAATAATAGTGCTTCAAAATTTCTTAAATTTATGGCAGTGATCGCTACATTCACAACATCTAATGAATAATAAAGAGCTTTACATGCATACAACCAACCAAAGAAGTTACAGAAATTATCACATTTACTTATTCATTTTTTAGATTTACGTTGTCTTAATTTTCTTCCAATTAGCTTAGCCATTATATGAAATAATTCTTGTGAATAAACTGAAATATTTCATAACATGTATCAATATTACTGTACATCAATTCGGAAATTCAATTATTATTTCATTCTGCTCGCATAAAATAGAGTCAGTATCTGCTGTGTTTTATAACTAAGGCCATCATAGATCCAAAGGCATAGAGAAAATATTTCAATAATACCAAATCATAAATTGTTGAATATAGTTAACTCATTTCAGTTTTGACTTTAGTGTATATCTTGTTCGTTGAGATTTAAAAGTACTAGGATTTACATTTTTTGCAAGATATATATTTGGTTCTGTAATATAAATTTACCCAGATTGAACACCTCCTTCAATGCCACTGCTTTCTATATTTTAGTGAATTAGTCTTACGAGTAACAATGCCTTGTGGTTCTTCTTTGTCTAAAATTTTCAATTGCTATTGTTTTATCTTCTCGTTTCATGATTGTTAGCATAATTTCTCAAAAGTACAGGTTGCCTGAAAAGATTCTTATAAATTTTTTCTAGCTAAAACCTTATAACAAATCATCTATATTTTAAAATATTAATAAAGTAGTTTCTTTACAAATTGAAAAATACTCTTAGTGGGAGATAACAAAGCCAAATTATGGAGCTAAATACTGCGTATACCAAGAACTGAATGCGGAGGTGGGATTCCAGCGTAGGTTGCTGCAGGGGCATTATTTTCAGATACAGGGCGGAAGTTGACCTCATTTAAATTTATAATAATTTTTAAATTCCCAGAATATTTCAAAGGAGGTTAATAATGAGTTAATGACAGTGGGTGTAAACGGAAAACAGTCTGCATGTAAAGAACGTTACCAACTCAAAATGAGTCGGATAGAAAATTTATAAAACGAAGCATGGCGGTTGAGCAGTTAACCACGGTTTGGTGGTACTTTTCGTTTCCTAGAGCTCTTAATTCTTTAACAGTTTTGAAAGATTTATGTGAAATTTGGTAATATTGATTGACATTTTTATGAAAAATATAGAATACTATAATTTGAGAATGACAACTTGAAATATTGTTGTATAATAAGTAAGGGGAGTTTGGGATACCTTAAGGACCCCAGATATTAGGCTTATATAAATTGACTATTGCATCTTGAAAAATAGCGTCAAATACACAATATTCAAAGTTTGAACATGTAAGCGAATAGCCAAACCAAGGAAAGTATTAAAAAATGAGCCCCCACACACGACCTTCTATGTAGTAAACCCCGGTAATCGAAAAATATTTTAATAAAAATATTCAAACTTTTCACTGTCAGATACAACAGTTATTCAGAACATCACATAGTTCACCGCAAATTAAATTTACTGATGCTAAAAAAGAATAAAACATTGGAGGCTTTTGAAAAAAAGAGTTTGGCAAGTTTTTTGTAGACGGATATTCAACAATTATACTACATTTTGAAAATGAAATATTTATAGGGCGTTTCAAAATGCATGCATTTATTTAATATAGAAAGGGGTTCGTGAGACCAAGCTAGCCTGGACTTCCTGCTCTGCGTGGGTCGTGACACTTTCTAAAGACTTGATCCGTAAAAAAGCTTCTCAATAGTTCGACACGGTTAAAATATTCAGCTAAAGCTTAGAAACAGATTTACTGATAGGTAATAATTCAATTTTACATTACCTGCTCTATATTAGATTGCCATGCTCATCTGTAAAATACATTATGCTGGAGAATTTTAAAAATAAATGAAAATACCATTCCTACCATCTTAGAACTGCTGGAATTTGTCATCATTATCAGAATCATGCCAAGTAAAAACAAATAATATTGTCATTTTTACAATGAGTACTCAACCTTATTTTTGGAAAAGTTTTGATTTTACAGTGTTTTTATGGCTTTTATGCTTGAAATCCATTAGAATCTGACGTAGTTTTCTCTTGTCATTTATCCTAGGTATGTGGATATTACTTGAGAAAAATTTCAGATGCCTACGATAATTTGCGTAAGACACAATGAGTCGCTTATGATAGCAAGGAACTAGCAAACTGGAATATCAGCAATGATGCTTCATCTGACCATGTCAAAAATTGTTTTGCCCAATACTAATTGTTCTTATGCTCATTTAAGCCAGAACCAATTGCATTACTCCGTGGCGTCCTAAAAGTACCCAAACCGTGTCACGTAGTAAAAAGTAAACAAATTCTAATCGCTAACATATATTAGGTTTATGAATGTAATTAAGGAGGTCATTATTGATTTAGCTAATAGAACAAATGATGAAAATACTTATATTTATACAAATAAAATATATGTAGCATGCTAAAAGACATTTATAAAAAATCCATTGCAAAATCATAGCATCAAATAATTTTTGTTATATACAGGAATACTTAACTTGATTAATGTTAATGGTTGAATGTCGGATTAATTTAAATTCTATACTTTCTTATTGTTTCCTAGGTGGTAAACATTTGATTTCAACAGGTCGCTTCCTATATTTCAAGTTTCAACGAATATCTAGTTAAATTCATTCAATTTCGCGTATAATGCAAATTTTTTGATTTAACGAGTGTCTGTTTATAAAACTGATTTCTCCTTGTTTTCTTCCGTCTACATTTTATATATATATGTATAAAACTAACATGTAAATTAATGTGTAAATACTGTTAAAAAGTAAATATTTTAACATAAATAAAAATTAGAGATGTAGCATAGTAATGATCCGTCTCTGGTTTAATCTAAACGCCATTCTACCCTGACAAATTACAAAATGTGTGGTATAACAATAAATGTAGCAGACTACACCAGATGTGCCTAGTAAAGTGCTAATAAATAAGGATTGTGCTGTGGGATATTTCAAGCTGGATAATATAAAATTTATATAGAGTCACATAAAAATGGAATAAATCACATTTTCCATTTTTGTTATTAATATTTTAGTTTCAAAAACTTCGAATATTTTGTGGAATCCACAAAAATATATTACAAGTGAAACAACAAATTCGAGCATTTTGTGGAATCCACAAAAATATTTTACAAGTGAAACAGCAAATTCCAGCATTTTGTGGAATCCAC
>CABFPE010000001.1:6675723-6689828 GCA_900660155.1 Hofstenia miamia
CACAAAACTTTAGAAGAGAATTGTTTAACTTGTTAATTATTTTTGTGGATTCCACAAAATATTTGAAATTTTTTGAAACTAAAATATTAATAATAAAAATGGAAAATGTGATTTATTCCATTTTTATGTGACTCTATGTTTAAATATATTTGAAAAATAAGATATTCTATTGTATAAAATTGGAACTTGTCGATATACAATTATAATAAAGTTAGTAAAAATAATTTAAGTGACAAGTGAAAAAATTTGTGGAAAATGTACCAATAGAAACAAATATTCTAAAAAATGAAATTTGAATTTTCTATAGTTTGCTATTCAATATTGGTGAAATTTTTTATAAATTAACATTAATTTGTATATAAATTGCTTTCTACAATAATAGATGCATTTAAAAAAACTTACTTGCAACCATATTCGCCAAACAGATCCCATGAATTTCTGAAGTAAGTGATGCTGTATATTGGCGCCAAACTTACAAAAGTGAGATCTGCTACGGCCAAGCTTAAAATGTATTTCCCATTGAGGCCTCTGGACAGACTTCCGCATTTTATAATATGGAAAATGATCAATAAATTTCCGAAAAAGCCAAACACAAACAAAAAAACTTGGAAAATGTGTATAACGAAATTCAAAAAATACAGATTATCGTTTGTAGGAACCAAAATTTGATCATAAAAATTGGGACAAAAAAGCTCAAGGTTAAATGCGACAGTATTAGTGAAATTTGCAAAACCCGATACATTTTTCGAATGTTCACAATTATCAGCGTAGAACTGAAGAGCTCTTAGTTGGAGATTCATATCAAACTTATAAAATAGTTTTAAAAAAATTCATTGTTGCATTGCTAGAGGGCGACTTCGGAAAGTTTTCGTTTATTTAAATTTTAAACGATTTCGCAATATTTGACACTAATAATAAATTGCAAAATATTCATGAAATGTAAATACATTTAATACTGACAATTAGAGGAAAGATTTTGTTTCTACAAATTGAATTAATTGGAATATAATAGCAGTGTCCTTATTATCCTTAGAAAAATTATGTTTGTCTGTAACAAAACATCATATTGCAATTTCATAAAATTTCCTAAATTCCTCTGGTTTTCTATGTCATATTTTCTTTGTAAAAAACTAATACTTTATGCACATATGTGGATACAAAGTCGGAGTGCATCGTGGCTGTTTACTAAGAAGGCAACGAATGGGCTAAGACTCCGCTACTCCCCAGAACGGGTTAACACTTAATATATTTATGAGCCATAATTCCAGGCTCAAGAAAGCTTAAAAATACAATAAAATACTGTATAAGTAATTCGGCCAAATATCACACCGAAGCCATGCAATGACAAATAACGACTCAGAGCCAAGCTAATGCTTGAAAACTGAAGTGGAGCTCACGCTCAATTGCCGGACCAAGTGCGTACGAGGGATTTTTCGACATGGTATCTCAGTTGTGATGAACTTGAGTTGCCTCCAGAATTTTCAAAATATTGAAAAACTAGAGTCTAAAAATGATTCTAGCCAACCATTTTTAAATATGTTGTTTAAAATACTTTCAAAAATTGTTTTGATTTAATCAATCCAAATCAATTTCAAAAATTTTACGAGAGGCATTCCTCCCTTAGTCAACCAAATTGGTTAATAATGGCATTAAAGTGGAAAATGCATTTTTAGACATTGCAATGCCATTTTCATGCCATTATAATGACAACTATGGATAAAATATCTAAAGAAATTTTTAGAGTCGAAAATGGCATTTAACTGGCGATATCTTCGGTAAGATTAATTATATCTATGACTGATATACTTAATGTATTTTATTTCACTTTAATATTTTCACACACGTACTGAAATATATTTAGATGGGGCAAGTTAAAATTATAGGCTTAATGTATAATTGACTACTAAAGAATGTCCTATATGTGCAATACACTCTTTTAAATTCATGGGCTGTGTCTTTTTCTCTACTGTTGTAAAATGCAAACATGCCCATGCATATTACACTATATATATATATATAGCTCTCTGTACACTTTCAGTATTTATATCTCGCTCTCCGAACAAAAGTTGCTAACAACTTGCTCTTTGTACTTTTTCAAAAAAATTGAAAATTGAAATATACAATTACTATAAAGGACTTTGAAAGAAATAATTAAGAAACCTTTAATGGATTTGAATCATCCGATTTTGGGCCCGACTTCTAACCGTAAGATGTGTGAAATCACGTAAAAAATCGTTCAAATACCAATTCTATAATCCTATGTATCATTTATTCATCTTTGATTCAATTCATTAAGCACATTTTAGCAATAATAGCTGATAGAAAAAACCTTCCAAATTTTTGTAACACAAGTTTTGGAATAAATTATTAGCCATGCCATATACATTTCAGTATAAAATGGCGCAAAGAAGTGTAGACCCAGTCTAAATGATTTCTGCTACATATGTAGTTATCACATTAAGAAAGTGTGTAGAAAATATTCAGTACTTTTCATCACATTTACAAAAGCCTATGAAAAATAATTGAACAAAGCTGAAAATATTTTTTTCGATTATTTATCATGCATGTGGAATAAATTTATAGACATATCTTCTAAAAAATGAAAACTGTGATTAGCTGAAGTCTCACGGAAAGTTTTCATTTCATGAAATTTAGTTTTTTCACTTCCTGAAAAATTGTGTCAATATGTTCGACCAAAAATATTTAGGTAGCATGGGTGAATGAAGTTATTGTGCAGCACACTTTGTATCACAGGTACAAAAATTGAACAAAATTCCACTGATTCATTGTATCTATGTGCATGTCGAAAAAGGCTGATGTCGCAAAAAAATAAGCTAGCAATATGCAATTATGTGCATTTAATGTTTTATGTTAAGAGAAGTTCTTTTAAACGCTTGTAACTCCAAAACTAAATAAACTTGGCTCAATCTGAAAGCACCTCATGATAAAGGAAAGTCTTATCTCTTTTTTTGCTCTAAATCCCCGCGCTGGCCTTATCCCATTGGGGCGTACCTCAATGGGTTTGGAATATCTTTGCACATATTAAGAAACAGTCAAAGTACTTTGTTGCCTCCATATGCTGAAAAAATTCTAAATACGTGGAGTGAATTTAAATCAAATCTTTTTCAAAAATTCGAAATTTACAAAGAAAACCTGTTAGTTTTTTCCAGGGTAGCCAACGGGTCGACCCAACCCGCGGTTTGGGTCAAGGAAAAGTTGGGTCGCTTTGGGTTGTGGGTCACACTTGCTCGAGTCGGGTCGAGTTATAGGTCAAAATTTAAAAATTACCGGGTTGGAGAAATGTATTGTTTGAAGGACCTCCCTGAAATATTAGTGGAAAACTAACCAGCATTTCCATTTAGTATATAATCTAGTATGCTATATAAAACGTACTTAAAGTTAGTGATACCGTTTCATGTTAGTTTTTTCAAACATTTGCAAGTACAACACGGGTAAAAAGCCTATTGCTGACCCATGGGTCGGGTCAGGTCATGGGTCAATTGTCTGCGAGTCGGGTTGGGTCGTGAGTCAAAATATGTGACCCGGTTGCGACTCTGATATTTTCAACAACCTCTGCCACAGCAATACGCTTTAATAGAAATTTTCAATAAAAGTATGTCCCCCAATGACCTATATACCCATGCCCCAAGATTTTCAAATTTGGACGTTAGACTGTTTAAGGTTAAGGAAATTTAATGATGTATGTAAAAATACCAATAAAAGTAAGGCTAAGACTTCACGTGATTAATCACGGATAATACTTTATCAACATTATTTGTGTTGTGCAGTGAATACAAAGTAATATTGAGAATGGGAAATGATTTGATAACAACTCTAATAAAGGTGCATTAAACGTTGTGTTGAATTTGTTGTGTAATGTGGTGAACACTTAGGGATAACAAATACTCAAAATGTACGCTTAATGATATATATTCAAACTGTTAAAATTTTGTGCTACGTTGTGCAATGACCATAATTGGGTACTCGCATACCTCTAATTGATAGTGATATACATTTATGTATACCAGATTTGTTGAATATTAGTATAAATTATAGCAATCTATATTTTTCAGATATAGTTAACAGAAGCTGTTAAAACGAGGCTGATTTAACAAATTGAAATATATGAGGGAAACAACTCTATTTCTCTTGTCTAGAGTATCCCTTGAATTAATTGGTGAAATTCTAACTCGTACGAAGTAAATTAACTCATTTTTTCTCCAACAAGGCGAAGGATTATTTGATTTCAAATTTATCATGTTTTTATTTCTTATACTCGCAATTGTTGTAATTTTGGAAATGAATTTTTTATTTAGTTATCGAAAATGCATATTTAAATATTTTTTAAAATCGGTTAATAATTGGCTAAACCTTTCAGAAATTTATAATCTTGTGAAGGGATTCTGTTAAAAAACACCTAACATATTTCTTGTTTCAATTTATGTACAACACTGGTTAAACCAAACAAATTGATCACACTTGAAAAAACGCAGTCAATCTCGTCTTTGTTGGAAGACAATCAATGAAATCTTTAATACGCATGCAAGACATGAATATCTTATCAAAGAAATGCCAAAGAAATTATTTTTGCTACCTTTGCAGTTAAACAAAACATAGCCTAACAATTTAGAAATATTAACAAAACCACTACGAAAAAATTACTTTTTAAACATGAAAAAAGTACTCAATGTTAATAGTGTAACAAGCATAACAATGTACACTAAAATGTTATATTGTGCGATAACAATACAAATATGTACAGGGTGTTTCAGTGAAACATGGTCAGTTTCAGCGGGTTCGTGTAAATTCAATTATAGTTCTATAGAAGTCAATGCCAATACAAATAATAAAAAATACTGGGAAATTTCATGTTAGAAAACTTCTTTTGAATAATTTCATCAATATAGGCTGTAAATAACATTGATATTATGTATGTGGTAAGTCACACATAATTTATATTTGAAAATATCTTTCCTATGATTATTTGTTCTGTAGCATTATGTCTCTTTAACAAAATTGTTCAGTTATGAATGTTTTGTCAATATGATTGGTTCCTAATTGGACCAATAATGAGACGAATTTGTAAAAATAACGATTTTCACTTCATTATTTCATTTCAGAATCATGAGTAAACGTTACACGCCAGTCCAGCGATTTCACCTTGCTCGGCTTTTTGAACAGCATCGCTCAGTTGTGATTGTTCAGCATTCATATGCTCAATTGTTTAAACTTCGTCCTCGTGATCCTCGGCCAAAACGTGAGACAATTTTGGAAGCCCACAATACGGCCATTACTGTTGGACTCGCACATAAGCCACGCGGCGGCTCCATGCGAATGGCTCGCACGAAAAAGAATATTGAGCACGTTGTTGATGCCGTCGAACAGCAACCAGAGACCTCACAGCATAGACTATCAGTGCAGCTAAACCTTTCTGTATCCACCATCAACCGGATTCTTCACGAACGCGGTTTTCATCCTTATCGGTTGCGCCATCGTCACTCCCTTAACGATGAAGACTTTGAGTCTCGCGTTGACTTCGCATCGGAGATCCTTCAACACCTTCAGCAAGATCCCGATATGTTGAAACGCATTATTTTCTCTGACGAAGCTAACTTTCATGTGAACGGCCACGTGAACGGCTGGAACTACCGGTTTTATGCTCAAGAAAATCCTGGATTTGTTACCGATATGCCACTCAATTCGCCGAAAATCATTGTGTGGTGCGGTGTCTCGTGGAATCAGATTTTCGGCCCGTTTATCTTCAAAGACGAGAATGGTACAGGAACCACAGTAAACGGATCAACCTATCGAGCAATGATCAAAGATTTCCTTCTTCCTCAATTGCAAAATAACGAAGAATTTTTAAATGGTTCTCTGTTTTTCCAACAAGATGGAGCTACGCCGCACACCGCACGCGAAACTATCGACCTTCTTTGTAATGAGTTTTCCAACAATGTGATTTCTCGAAGAGGTGACATTCTTTGGCCAGCGCGTAGTCCGGATCTAACGCCTCTAGACTTCTGGCTGTGGGGAACGGTAAAACACAGAGTGTATTCCACAAATATTCGCGATGTGCACCATTTGGAGCAGCGTTTGCGAGAGGAAATCGACTCCATTTCGACTGAAGAGCGACAGGCAGCACTTCTCGCATTCAAGGCACGACTCGATACCGTGTTGGAAGTTAGCGGACGCCATGTTGAATAAAATTCCATAGTTTTCATTGTTTTATATAGTTTCTGTTGTTCCATNAATATATATATATATATATATATATATATATACAATTGGAAACATTTTAAGCAATTGAAGAACCAAAATGATCCGTGTCGAATCCAGATATGTAAATTATGCGAGACTAACAGCAATTATCAAACCTGTTGAAACAATCAATGTCATCTTTGCTCTCCATTTTGGCAGAAAAAACAAGGATCACAGTCATATTTGTAACAAATTTGCACTCAGGGAAAATGAAATTATTTATAAAGGGCAAAGTATTTTTTTAGGTATATTTTTGTATTATTAGGTTGTCCCAAAAGTTAGTAAACACTTGAAAAAAGTTGGTAAACGCTTGAAAAAAATTGAAATTTTATTACTCAAATAATAGCTGCAACAATAAAGTTTATTCCTCAAAATAAAGACCATCATGTTCCAAGACTTTCTGCCATCGATCTGCAAGCTTTCGAATCTGGTTAAAGTACCATTCAGCCGGCTTTGAATCGAAGAATTCTTGACATGCTTCTGCGCAATATAATACGCCAAAGAACAGCAGACCTGTACATTTTTAATCAAAATGCCAAGTATAATATACTAACTTAAATAAATATATGTTACATTTAATACTAATAGAGTGTAGAAAGACCCTTTTAGCCTTACCTGTTCGTGAAACCATTTTGTCCTTGGTTGCTAGTGATGTAACTCCAAACAATATCAAAATGGGTATTAATCTTTTTCACATACGCATGGAGTAGATATGAAAAAAATTATATGAAATAAGTAAATAAATGAATATATANAGAATATATATATATATATATATATATAGTAAACAATATATGTGTAACCATTACTTACTAAATTAATAAATAGCAATTTAGTAGGCCATGGTGTAAACTACTGTTTTTACACTACTTAGTTGATTCAGTGGCCTGTTATTGTAGTTATTGTAGTTGTCCTTGCATTTGTCAATAAAATTAATCTAATTAAAACATCTTTGTTAGTATTAGAGAGGAATTGTGTAAATCTTTCGATGAATTAGAATGAATTGTTATTATCTACATTTATATTTTCACTTATTCTGCTGAGTTATACAAAGGGCTATGTGGTAATTATTTATTCAAATTGCAGTACAGTACAAAATTGACTGCTTCATGCTAAAATTGTGAATTATCCCTGTAAGCACTTCTTTCAAGACGTTCTGACTTCTCTATACACATCTACTTTAAGTATTTAGCCAGTTTTGAAAGAAAACATTTAGATGAAAGCCTAAGCCTTTACACAAACAAGAGTAACTAACTTTTACCAACCCAGGGATTGTCTGCAATTTGATGGCTTCAATAAAAAATTTAAGTACTCATAACTCACTAAATAACAAAGGGATGTCAAACCTGAAAGTATCACTGGATAGAGAAATCGACGTTTCTTTGATTTTCTTCCTCGTCTGTTTGTTAAAAGAAAATGAAGTTGCTAGGGGCTAAGATGCTTTTTAACTTTTGAACTACACTAGTTGAAAATTGTAAATTAAATAAACAAGTTACTCAAATTTTATTTACCACCATTTTATTATACAATTATTCATCAACCCAGTTAGACAACAGTTGATGGCATCATCCTTGAATTAGTGTGTTGTATTGAGGTATATAGCAGAAATCCATGAGAGTGTATATCATGTATGCATTTTAATGTATTATTAACCTTATTTCTATTAATATCACTTTAAAGCGGTGGAAAACGGGTAAATATTATCTACCTGCGCCCCGATCACACCCGGTTAACATTGCTTTAGTATAAATGTATGAATAAGAAATATACAAAATCATCATAATTCATTAGTGTTTAAGAAATTCAAGATTCATGTATTTGACTTCTTAAATTGTTCCTCAAATCTGTTAATGATCTTCTACTCTAACTATTGAAAATTACCTACGTCTAGTTCCAACCTACCTAAGTGCTAGCGACCACTTGCCCATTTTTTCAGCCTGCTTAAGGAACAAAACGCTTTGTCCAAGATTGTAATGAAACATTGAAGGTATTTGATATGAACACGCTCAAGTAATGATGAAGATTATTCATGCGCCTGAAGTATATTAAAATATTAAATTTCTTTTCAATGAAAAATCAGATTCTTACTATACCTAATACTTAGAAAAGGTCCATTGTCCATGGGAAAACAATTCTTGATTTCTACAACCAAAAATATAATATAATATATATATTTATATATATATATATATATATTAATTCACATAGGTAATCTATGTGTGTGTGGATTCAAAAGTTGATATGTAGTTGATATTGAAGTCACCTAAGACAAAGATGTCCTTACCTAATTGCATTGCATTTTGGTCTTCTAGTATTTATAATCAATAAATTCCTCACTGTACTGCTTTATTGGAGAGTAGCATACATTTATTAGCCTTGTTGTTAATCCTGAATTTTTGCACTTTTCAATTTCAAGCCACATACTTTCAAATTTTTCATGGCTTTGCTCCAGACACTCTAATCCTTTAGGCTTTAAGAATCTAGATATTAAGACCATAAACCCATCTCATTGAGTTGCTGTTTTTGCAGAAACTTAAATGAAGTTGAAAACCTCAGTCTCGGTACTTAGCCAATTCTCTGTAAAGGCATATATAGTATTGTCGTCAAGCAACTAAAACAATCTCCTTATGTGATTCCTATGTACTACAAGGCTTCTTACACTTAGACAAACAGGTTGTAAATTATCTTTAAAACGTCTTATCTTTCCAAGCTCAATGCTATCATATAGCTGAGGGCCTGGATTGCATTCAATGTCACCTGCAATTCGTAATAATGAAAGCAACATGATGGATGTTACTAAGCATGGAATATGGCGAAATATTTTACAATTTACAAGTAGGATTAAAAATATGCTTGGCCATTTACATTGGACTTTACACTTTTCTAATGGTTGTCAATTACTAACAAACCAATTACAATATATATATGTATATATATATATATATATATATATATATATATATATATATATATACATATATATATATATATAGCGCTTTTTCATGCCCACAAGATAAATTAGCAATATTAATTACACTAAAGTATACCTTATGCTAAATTTAGAACTAGGTATTCTCCTTACACGAGTTTTCTTTATTTTGATTTGACGTTTTGTATAGCTCTTTGTCAACTGCATACTTTTGTGACTTTAGTAAACATTGCTTAACTTAGTTTTTCTAGTAGATTTGCAAGAAGAATCTCTAGATCTTTACTCACAATCTTGTTTGCTTACTGTGTTACTGTTTACAGCTTGCTTGTATGAGTAATTAGCTTGAACTTTTCTTGCATGAAGAAAATTTTTACTATAGTGACCAAAGTAAGTTTTTATTATTCTAACAAGTAGAGATAGTCCCTTTCTTGATAAATTAATACCATTGTATGCTGTAAGACTTGGGTCCACAATTTTAACATCTTGCAGAAATGCATTAAAACTATTTTTTCTAAACTTTAATAATAACAATAGCAGTAATAACTTTGTATGTACCTATGCATGTAGTGAGCTCAGTGTAAAAAATCAGTAACTGTGTTTAGCATGATTTTTAAGAATTTTTTATAATTTTTTTCTACTCTAATCTTTTTTTCTAAATGCTTCAAACATTAGAGGCTGCTAGATGAAAACTAGGCTAAGAAATACTGCTGCAAAGAAATTTATGTGATCGCGGACTCACTTTTGAGTAATTAGCAAGTAAAGACAATGATTCTCGGCCATACCTATTTTTGAATAAAATGGAAGCTGCATGGAATTGTGCTTGATATAGTGGGAATAATGTATTATTCTTTCCTCTGTATTCAATAACAAAGTTTAATGTGTTCAATGACCAATCAAAATATTTTGATATATAAAAATAAAATTGAAATAAATATAAATATAATATACAATATAAATAAATATAAATATAATATATAAATAAAAAAATATATATAAAATATAATTTATTGCGTTTTTCAATATTAATTTTTAATTGATTGAATGAGAGATCCTTAGAAGGAATTTGAATTTTTTATTGGTAAATTTCTTTGTGGCCCTAAATGCATCATTATCAGTATTTATGAGGTAAGTATCATCAGCAAAATGATATATAGTCACTATGATTTACATCTTTAATTAATTCATTTAAATATATTTCAAATAAATTTGGCCCTATTACTGTGCCTTAAGGCACTCCTCCATCGGTTTTAATGTAATCAGATTGTTTTATGTCATTTTTTAGGTTTAAGGCACGCCTATAATGGTGAATAATTATTATATTGGTTTATTAGTCAATGTTTCATTTTCAAAGTTATTTTCAATTTCGATTACTAAAAATTATACAAAGTTATTCAGTCTCTAACAAAATGATATATTGATCTTTGTTTATCTTATTACATTGTAAACGACCATCGATAAAGGCCTACATATATATTTACTCTAAAGAATAGTAGTGTCATATGGCGCTTTTAATTATCTACATAATGGTAAAATTTGCATGTACATAGTATCAAAATTGACTTTCCAGCTGCCTTCAGAAGTTAGACTACTACAGCATTAAAATCGCTTTAGATGTCAATGATGAAATAGTGAAACTCAACGAAAAATATATGCATACAGACAAGGGAAATGTGTAAGTTATTATGGGTTTTCTAATTTTTGAAAGCACTATAAAATGGAGCCCAGCAGGCGGCCATA
Source organism: Hofstenia miamia (assembly GCA_900660155.1). NCBI lineage: Eukaryota > Metazoa > Xenacoelomorpha > Acoela > Hofsteniidae > Hofstenia > Hofstenia miamia. Next base: position 6,686,648 of record CABFPE010000001.1, read on the forward strand.
TTTATAAATTGGAATAAATTTGATCAAAACTTAATTTTAATTAAAGAGAAATGTAATTTTTCGCTCTAAAAACGGTTTAATTTGATTAAATTAGAAAATTAAAAATAACCATTATTGTAGAGCTATTCAACGTGTGCCGAATGATATGTAAAATGTCGATAGCATAAAAGCTTATGAATAAGTTTCTAAATAAACTTTATGAAGCTATTAACCAAGGGTGGCCTGATAGTAACTTGAATGAATGCTTACTATATGCCTGGCTGCCAAAATCATGAAAGTAAATATCGCTCATTTTGAATTTGTCAAAACTGCCAAGAAACTACAAAATTTTATGATTTTTCTGAGCTCAGATACAAATGCCTCATGCTTTTCCGATTCAGAAAATGTATAGTTTTAGTAAGGTCAATTGTTTTGACTAAGTTATTTTTTCGACTCACCGTAAACTCCCTCATTGTTTACATCCGGATTTTCTCTCTTTCAGAATAGTTGTAATAAATACCTATCAAATCTAAGATATTAAATCCGACCATATAGAATAAATATTGTAACCTTATTTTTCCAACTCAGATTCAGAATAACAAGTAAAACTTTTCATGAAGAAAGAATAAGTAGTCATGGGAATTTGGAATGTCTATCGGTTAGATTGGGCTTGACCTCGCGGTACAGATGGCAGTCTCATGACTTGCAAAGAAATTTAAGTATTAGTGTATCATCCGAATGGTAGATAATATCTTCATCGTCCTCAGTTGTAAATATGTTGACCTTGCTTATGTCCTTAGTACTGTATGCAAATAGTGGTCATCCAAGAGGGCATCCCTGTGGTATGCTAGTTTGGTAATGAATATGAATAACATCTTGTTCTGTTCCGTTCGTTGTTTGCTGCCATTCATGGAAGTAATTTTGAAGTCACGAATTGGTGTCATTTGGATCCAAAGCTTTGGAAATCAAATCTACGAGCATAACAAAGCATCCGTGGTGCATCTTCTAGTCTTATACGAAAATTGTGATTTATCCGGTTCCATGTCATTCTGCGGGAGGAATATTGTAGCATCATCCAAGAAAGAACACTCAAAACTCTATCGATGATTTATGTTAATTCTTGGAAAATGCATTTATTAATTTTGATAGTTAATTTCGGCAAGTAGTAGTCGCCAAAATGGTTTGACAAAATTACGTGTGGACAATACGCCTGCACACAGTTCTGCAAAGCCACGCGGTACGCAGAAATTTAAACCGTGGGAAAACCAAAATTGAAATAAGGCGACTGGTACTTGTTTAGCAGCATTTAATCGGTAAATATGTTTTAGTAAATTTTGTATAAATAGAAAACCACGAGCTGTGAATATGATGAACATTAACCTCGTTATATTTTCATTGATTATTGCGGTTTGATTAATTAATACTTTATGCGCAGCTAAACGGTTTTCTGTGTGCAACAATCGTAGTGCTAGCAGTGAAGGAGCAGTTAATGGGTATCGCGCTTGATTGTTGTAATGCAGTTAGGTTATGGATAGGTGTAGGGATTTTCCTCCCGTTTGGCGCGCACTCAATTCATTTCCTATCATGTAGTAACAAATGCAACAAAGGCGTTTTTGCCATCGTAAGTAAATATTACTATTTACATTAACCGAGTTTTAGATCTAAATTATGACGAATAACGTGACCGATAATGTGACCGATTTTATAGTGATTTTAATAGTAGTTTGTAGCTAGCCTTTGTATATAGTTTTTAGTAGCTAGCGTTGTGTCTTATTTTTAATATGTCAGTAGTTTGTAGTTAATAGTTTGTATCGTAGTTTATTAGATGTAGGAAGCTGCTCTATATATATTAAATGTTTTTACGTAATAGCAGCTAGTGTCTGTCATTGCAAACAACTACTGACATTATACGAATTGAGCTTGAGCACTAAGTCGAGTTGTGTTCATAGTTTATTTCACTCATTAGGGCACACATAACAAATATGATTTCATGAGACTGAGCTGAGATGGAATCACAATGGATCGGATCTTTAACTACGTACATGGATGGAGTTGTTGACAGTTCTGGCGAACCTGTTATGATCTCAGTGACTTGGCGTCGGGCAAGTGCGCCCAGAGATTTCAATCCTCTTCAATCGATGAAGTATCTAAACAATACTACTTACTAATTGTTATTGGAACATCTGTTAATGCAGTGTGGAATATACAATTAAAGGACAGAAGAGAAAACTTAGATAATACTTACCCCGTGATAGCTGATGCTGATCCCTGGATTGATTCTCTAAATAGATTATCTAGCTCTGAAGTGTTAGTTTCACCTGGGTAGCGATATTACAATATTTGAAGAGCTATTCCATCAAGGTATTGTGATTGGTTTAGCGTAACAGAGACAGGTCGAAACATATTAGGGTCTTCAATACTCTTATTTTCCATATTTTGCAACGAACTCATTAGAACATAATTTCATTTGTTAACGCATGGACATATTTGCTCACGGAGACTCTGCTTGTAGATAATTTGGTATGGAGTTGAATATGTTAGAAAATTTTCTTTAGTATTTTGGAGGCCCATATCTTAAACTATTCCTTTTTGTCACATCAATCTCATGAAAAAGCTTCTCTACCATTTCTTCAGTCACTTCAATGTTTACTACGTCCTGTTCAACATAGTTCTGAATGCAGAGGTCTTAGTCCATAAATTTATGTTCATTAAATCGGGCATTTGATTCATCAATATGTAAAACTCTGCTCATGTTTCACTAATCTTGTGCATACTTCTTTTGGGAGTTCCATTTGTGTCATAGCACATATTCTTTTAACATACTTACTTATCCTGTTTGGTCTTTGATTACGGTGCATATTTTTTAAATTTCGTAATACTGAGTGAAGCACATATTTCTAACCATTAATTTTAATTTCTCATTACATTTGATGATCCTGTCACCGAGGCTTGCGATTCTTATTCTTTTGAGAACACATCACATACAAAATTATCGTAAACTTCAACTTTTAAGACCACCTAATCGATGTTTAATCATTAGGTGGTTTCAAATCCATCTTGAATTACCATGCTATCACATTGAGAACATGATATTAATTATAAATGCTTTATGGTATTCGGTGATGATTGTTTCTAATTATTTCCCTTTCTCCTTTGATAATTTGTTGTCTAATATATATATATATATATATATATATATATA
>CABFPE010000001.1:6689981-6707232 GCA_900660155.1 Hofstenia miamia
ATATATATATATATATATATATATATATTATAATGACTGAGTGGAATCGGCTAGGTAGGTGTCGAGGACAACACTAAATCGCAAGTAATTCAAGATTAGAGTTGGAAGATTCATGAATAACCGATTGTATATTCATGCAAAAGAAGCCACATTTTTATGAAATTTGCAAAATTTCTATCTAAACGACTATTATGACAAATATTTTGCAGATTTGCAACATTGGGCACTGTCTCAGTGGTCTTCATTTCACGTATATTGAATATTCATACTCCTGGACAAATTCCTACTCAGTTTTGATTTTTAAGTCAGAGTAGAAAAAACTGCCTAATTTTGTCTTTTGGTTGGAGGGCGTTGATAAATCAAATTTTTGCTGCATATTTTTTTTGAAAGCGTTCTTGATATGGCCATCCGATATTGTCCGATTTTTTTTGAAGAAGCAATTATGTACAAGATCGAGGATCCGACAGAGTAATAATGCAAGGGTACGAAGTCTGTTCTGAAATTAATCGAATGATTTTTGGTTTTTGTCTATTATCGAATTTACAACTAAAATAACCAGCAAAGAGGATTTGAGGATTATGTCACTGATTAAATACCAGTGATGTACCTTTCATTATTTCCCTTGATGTCAATGAAGATTGATATCAAAACTAGAGGAAATTATTTTCGTTCAGATCCCAGTTAAATACTGCATTTATATTTGCCCCTGTTGTGCGGGATCAGGGATCGCATTTAAATGAATATATTTGGAAACAAATCTCAGTTGTTTGAAGGTATTATTTTCTCCATCCCCCTGAATATTTGGTTTCATAGTGGTAATATTTAAAATTTACTACCTTTGATTAGATTGACAACTAGATCCCTTAAAGTTTCCGGATCATAAGATCACACAATTTATAAATATGTGATAGGAAAAGCGTACACAAACGCACACATCTTAATAAAGTCAAGCTAATTATTGCTTAAATATTGAATTTCACAAATGTCTAATGTGCCTGAAATAGTTTTAATGGTTTTAAAAGCGGCTTATGTTTAATTTGTTTGTTTCTGTGCGAATCCACTTCTTAACTTCGAATTTGAATCCGAATATTCAGGCAATGGATTCGTAAATCCGAATAAAAACTTTAGTCCAAGATGTAATCGTAGTTGCGAAAAAATCTTTTGTTAATAATGGCTGCTGAAAAACGACTTCGAGAGATGAAAAAACAGCATTTTACTACAATAGAAAAATTCCATAGGCAAATGTGATTTACACGCTTCACGCATCGAGTTAGTTGCAACGTTTTTTCAGTATCTTCTAGAAATTTCTAGATCTCACTATACCAAGATTCAAATTTACGGATTTGAATCCGAATACTAATTGAGATTCAGACTCATTTGGTGAAAAGGCCCATTGTTCTAAAATGGATTAATATTAAGTTAATAGTTTTGCGAAAAATAGAACGGGGTTACATTAAGAAACTTAATAAATGTATGCAGAATGTTTCACAAAGTGATATTTTAACTTGAAGATTTTGGCTTTACTATCATTTTTCTTCATTCCAAAGTTTATGCAAATATATGACGGTAGCAAAGCCTTGAAAGCAATGTTTTAGAAAAACGGGTCATTTATTGTACAATTTTACAGGACATGAAATGCAATTAAATGCTGGAAATCTTACCTTATCATACTGTTCGCCTATATGGATGAATCCTCCCATACTGTACAATACTGTTCAAATATCATTGCCAAATTTATCAAATGGGAAGACGCAGCAAAGTCTTTAACATGTAATTTTAATTTATTTGCATTCATTCTAAAGCCTGTGAAATCTGCGTGATTATTTTATGTAAATCTACAAAATTTATCAATTAATATTTCAAAATTAACAAAGGTTTCAAAAATAAACTATAATTTGAGTAATTTTTGAAAACTAGTTTTATATCATTTATAACGTTTTGAAATCAAAATCTAATGTAAACGGCATAATTCATATTTATTAAAAAAAGATAAAATAGTTGAATAGATAAAATGACATTAATTAACTTCATTTTTCCCAAAATGCTTAAATAAAATATTCCAGTATTTTCTGCAATTTCTATTTTTCTCTTTCCTGTTTCATTAGCAAAGCTTTTACTGTATTTTATGGTTGAGATAAGCTTAAATAAGTATGTGTTTGAAGAAAAACTTTCAGCCATAAATAAATCTGTTTTGTAAAATCTTTAGATTATTCCCGCGAGTTAGCCCAAAATCATATGCGGTGTATTACAAATTTCATGTAGTTGTAATTGTGAATTTTAATTGTGTCTAGGCTCTAATGACGTAACTAATCATTTACATGGTCGGAATTTTGTACATTTTGTAAATCGATATTGTATAACCAGCAGGGCTGTACTATATTTGAGAAGTAATATGTTATATTTTGACCAAATTTTGTTATTCAAAAATCGAGCACCCCCTAGAGTACACCCATGCTTACCAGACATAAAGTGGAGGTATTTAAAGTAAAATAACTTAATAGATTTGCTTTTACTACATAACAGCAATAAATATAATATCTATGCTGTGTTCAACAACTAATTATCTATTTTAGAACTTTTTGAAGTCAGGCAAACGTGCTTAATTCCTTGTTTTACAAAGATTCAAATTTTGAAATAAAAGTGTTTGCTAACTAAAGTTGGAAGAGGGGCTGTTTTGATTTAGCATAGAATTCAAATAAAAAATTTAAGAAATCAATTATTATAAAGCAAATAATATAATTCGGCGCACGATACACTGAAGTTCATCCATCAAATTGATATAAAACCACAAAATTTCATTAAACAATTAATTTCTGAAAAAACAATGATGATATTGACTTGTCAATCTGTAGGATTGAATTTCCTACATAATTCAACTCTAATATAATAATCAGGTTTTCGTAAAAGTATATCTAAAATATCATTGTAATATCATCACCCAGGCAAAAGATGTGTATAATAACGAGGTATGATTTAGATACAACCCATTACAGATTCCGATATGCGGGGTAATGTATATGCTCACTCTTACTGTTCTTTTGTAATTGTAAAGCTATAGAGATAACTTCATTAATACTCCAAAACTAGAATAACAATTCACCACTACTATTTTGGTAACACCATCGAAAGTAACAAGAGAGTGCGATGGGAACACCTGCCCATACCATGAAGACAGTTCACAGTTCGTCGACAATTCAATCCATCCATTTATCCACAACCATTGTTCCATTTGCTGCAACTCAGCTCAATCTCAATTAAAGAGTTTTTTTGTGTGTGCCTTACTTATTGTGTAATAATTACCAGTCACTAATCGACCTAACTGTTATTCTCAATACATGTTACTTTAATATACAAACCAGATAACATATCGCAACCTGGCAATAGCTGCTATTGAACGAATTAAAAGCTTCCTACATTTAATTAAAAGATATATACAATAACGACTGATGATAAAAAGGACAACACTAGCTGCAGACAAAATAAGAAGGTAACTATAAACTAAGGCAGCTTCTAACATACATGTAAATACTATACAATCAATATGGTCACTTATCGGTCAATTATAAGTAAAACAATTTGGACCTAAAATAGTAATAATTAATTGACACACCTAAAGTGGCTATCAGCCTTTCGCGTACTTGTTACTATATGTAATACGAACGAATGGTAGCCAGCTAAGCATGAGAAAAATATTCCTATCCCTAGTCGTACTTAATTGCATGCAATCATCGAGGCTAACATCTCGTAGCAATCCCTCACAACAGCCCTCCATCATTACACACAAAGAATGCTTAGCTGCGCATCTTAAATAAAATTAATCAAACCACGAAGCTAAAGTAAACTACTAAAAGTTAAATTTCATCCATCTTACAGCGCTTCATTCCTATTTATATAAAATTTTATTGAACATATTTACCGATTAAAGAAGTACCAGTTGCTAATTGATTTTTTATTTTCACGTAATAAAGTTCTGCGTGAACCACGTGGTTAACTAAAATTAATGCGGAGCTTTTTGTTCATAAGTGTTTTGTCAAATTAGCTGCCACCGATAATTGCTTTTACAATTTGTCAAATCACTTAATGCAAATTCCATTAAATTGACATGAGTTTCTAATTAGAGTTTTACGTTGTTTTTTCTTTCTTCTTTGTTACGATTTCACGAATTTCATGGGATTATGCTACATCATGACTATCTTGTTGTTTGTTTATTTTATCGTTTTTGCGTTTCTAAAAGTTTTTCTTGTACAATGATGTCGATTGTCCACAGTGACAATTCTAATAATTCCATCATACATATTTCATATATAATAAGTTTGGTTTTCAATGAGGTAACTACACAGTTTATCAAAAATATGCATATATTTGTGAATGTGAAATTCATTGTTGTGCTGAAAGAAACTGGCGGTCGATAGCAATTTGAAAAATCATCAAAATTCCTATCTGTAAAACGGAATTTTTTATAAAAACCCAAAAATCCCATTAACAATGGCAACGGTCCGGTTTCTGGTATTAATACGGCCTCAAATCATTCTACATATATCAAAAATTGGTAGAAAAGTGAGGAAGATCAATTTAATAAGTGATGGAATTTTGCGTAAAAATATTCTGTAAGAGCCGAAGTAAGCCATTGACAATGCTCAAAGTATACCAAAAAATTTTTTTCTGACAGGCGAGTTGTAATATTTCACGTTGCATTTTTCCGTCCTTCAGACTTCGTAGCATAGAAATTGTACAGGTTTTTAGGGCATATACTGAAAAAAATATTCTTAATTAGACATTGAATGACGCATGATCACGCGGAAATGACTTAAGTCGTAAGAATTTGGAGTTTAACATTTTATGAAGTAAGAATTTTGGATCGATTTCAAGAAAAAAATCAATTTATATAAATAGTGAGAAGTATCCTTTCTGTCCTAGACTTTTTAAAACTTCCCGCATATATTTCAAGTAAGAACAAAAGTACCCTCATCGTACATTTGTTATGTGCGTAGCCAAAAATTTACTTACAGCCATACTTCCGGTGTATGCTTGCAAAGCATATGAATCGATCATATCATGAGGGAAGTTCAGGAGACATATTTGCCAACCTAAGCCATTGGATAGTATGACATTACCAAAGTTTTTGCTATTTGAGCCAGATCTCACCTCATGACACATTCCAAAATAGTTCTTTCAATAACGCAATGGGTTCCTTAGCTTTTGTATTTAGAAAGTTTACTCTGACCTATGCTGCCCAAGTGCAAGAATGCAAATATTTGTGGGCTATTAATCCTAAAAAACACTATAGACAACTATTACTCTAATTCGCACATCATTGGGTACTTTTACGTTATCTCCCCCACTTATATTTTGCAAAAATAATCAAATTTATCAACGTAATAATTATAACCTTAACCCTAGACCAGACCTAAACCATATCCTAAACTATAGCCCTAACTCCAAAGCTAACTCCAAATATATCCCTAATCCTAACCCAAAACATAACCCTAAAAACAACTCTAACTTTAAGCTAAATTCTACACAAACCCTAATCTTACCCCAAAACATAAACCTAACTAACATGATGCTATGTTACTCACCATGATATGGTGGAATCAATGAAAACATATTCGTTTTAAGTTATGTAAACAACGCAAAGTAACTACGTGAAAAGATTGAGGGAAAAGCCGCTGTTGTAATTGAATAATTATTGCCAAATCCTATAATTGCTTAGTGAAAAAAAAGCCGCGTGGTTGAACCACAAATTAGCATATTAATAGTAGTGTATTATAGTTAGTTTAAAAATCATTTAATAATAAATTTGCATATCCCTTCTGCATATTGTTTGGGGTATGGTTTGGGTTAGGGTTAGGACTAAGGTGTGAGTTGGCTTAGTTTAGGGTTAGGGTTAGGGTTTCTGTTAATGTTGAGTTTCGGGAAGGGGTTTGGGTTAGGTCTATAGTTGTTATATTGATAAACTTGCATATTTTTGCAATTATTTGAGTGGGGGAAGGGAGAGAATTTTTACGTTGATCAGAATTTTAATAATAAAGAATGTGGGTGGATTTAGATTCTTCTATTCTCATTATCAAGAAAGTCTAGTTAATTCATATTTTCTAATTTTAGAATTAATATATTTTTCATATTAATATGTTCTGTCAGTGTTATAAAAATGTTGGTCTAAAAATGAACGTTGTAATGAACCTTTTTAAAGAATAGAGAATATTGATATTGGGTACCAGTTATTGCCGCTGGAAATATTTAATTAAAAATTCTTATTACATTTAAAAATTTAATGAATACAATCCTGACAGCTTACATTGATAAATGGGAATGAAAAATACAAATATATTTTAAGCAATTTTTTCATCAATAACACTCACATTTATTGAAAAATGAATTGGTGAGGATTATGAGCTTCTGGATCGTATTGGACAAATGTGGATTTGCTTTTTTCGTGCATGCATAAAAGATTTTTTAGAAAGAATGGTTTTTATCAACGTTGGAAATATTAAATATTAGAAAACTTGCCTAAGATGGATAAGTGTCGACATGTTTTTGTCCTCCACTGTTTTATTATTAACCAAATATCTGAGGAGGTGTAAGTAATTGCATTTAACGAATAATACCAGTACATTTTCTTTACATTTGTTTGAAAAACATGCAATTGGATAGACGTTTTACTCAACGAAATGCTTATCAATATGTCGAATTTTAACAAAAGCATACAAGCAACCTGTAGTTAGCATTAATAAGAATAAATACATTTGGCTATGATGAAATATCATAATGAATACATAATTTGATTGATGCGTATTATAGTAGTCAAAGCAATCCCCCATCACATCATTCAAGTCATTTGACGTTTGACAAACTGGCTTAGATAAATAGCATTAGTTTGAGCGATTCCAATTGGAAAAAGTACTACTCGATAAATAATATTAAACGTTAACTTTGCATACTAAATAATTTTTAGAGAAGAAAACTTTGCGAGGATTTGTTGTTTAATATTGGTCAAATTTAAAATTTAAATTCTATCCACATTTAACGTTGATGTAATTATAAAGTTTCAATCAAACTAATGAAAGCAATAACTAACTTAGTTGCATAGATCTTTCAAACCCATTGAGTCTTGCAGTGTGCAATGTCAGAGTTTGCGGTACCGACGGTGTATACGATCAGAAACTTCGCGTATTTGTATTGAAACAGGTTAATGCGACACAGACGAAAATGAAAGAGACTCTTCTTCAGATTTTCGATATCATTATTAGTTTTTAAGATATAAGCATTTAAAATTTTCAATAGCAAAATATTTTATAAAGTTCATGGGTTGTTTAAATTTAGTTTAAATTATGTCTTTGTCTCAATGACATAAAAATAAATTTTATTTAAAATGTCACAATTAAACATCATTAACACATACAATTATTGAGAAAAATAACACTAAGGGCAGTCGACTCGCATCATTCAAAATTGATGAATCACATTACGTATGTATATAAATTTCGAATTCGTTTTACTTTAAACTATTTTGCATATCATTTATAGGAGAGTAAGTAAAAGCATCTATTTACTGAATAATTTTTATAATGTATTCGAGGAATTTCTAAGCTAAATTTATGTCTAAGATATTTCAAATTCTGTCTTGCCTAACCTGATTAACCTGCCACAACTAACTATTAACTTCCTTTTCAACTGAATGTGACTTCAATTTATATCTGACGATAGCTATTCATTATTTACAGCCATTTCTCCGAAACTAGAAAATGATTTATTTCTAAGTGCTATTCAATTAGTTTGCATCGAAAATATTATCTTAGTACTGCTATTTAACATTTCTGTTTTCTTAGACTCAAATTTATATCGAATCTGATTTCACGTTTAAGCGCTCCAGAGGTTCACACAAATCTAGATGGATGTTTGAAGTTTTGTCAAAATACAATTTTCTCGAAAAAAATTCTTTTTATATGATTAACAATGCCTAGGATATACTAGATGCTTAAATCTGTTTGGCTGAGAAATTGATTAGTTTGCCCTGAGAAAGTTTGTTTTTCGGAATACTCGCAATCGACAGATATCATTAGAATTTTGGATTTTATAACTAAAGCATTTTAACGGAAATTCCACACTCAATTGTGATTTACAAAAAATGGGGCGCTGATGGTGCACAGACAATATTAAATCTGGCTAAAGAGTTGCAGTTAATTTTATTGATGAAAAAATGGGGACAAGGAATTCTAGGAAAAAATGTTTTTTTGACACAATCCAAAGAGCATCACAGAGGTAAATAGATTAGAATAGTCAGGCGCATTGGGAAGTGCTGAAGAATGTAGGCTCTAGAAATTGTTTCGGGAGGAGTTGGAGTTTGGTTGCACTTTACGTATGTATATTATACATGAGTCGAAAAAATTGGACACAATCCAACTCGACACATAAATATTGTGTGCATTCTGACCAGATTAGACCAGACCAGACCCACCATGACCCAACCCAAATATTTAGAATAAATAGTCTGATCCAATTCGATTAAGCCCTGAAATAATAAATGTAAACTATTAATTTTTACTAAATTTTTAATTGATTTTCAGAAACACGGGTTTCTCAACGACTTCAAATTATTATCTATTTCTTAGTTTTGTAATGGTGGAGGCCTACCAAACATTTATGATTCTAATTTTAGGCTGAGTATGGTCTAACAACAAAACAAATTTTTCACATGAGAAGTATGTCTATCAATTTTCAATAATATTTTGAGAAGCCCTGCACTTTCTCTTATACCACTTTGTATAAACTAGCATAATTTTAGTTATGAAAATTCACAATTGCATGTACATCTTCAATAATATTTAAATTATTAAGTCTACGTTTTCTGCTAAAATAAGTATGAGCCTTGATTTATATTTTAAGTATGCGGGCCCAACCGATCCCTATCGTATCTTTAACATATCTGACCCCGCATGACCTGACAAGAAGCGACCTAATGATAATTTTAACATATGTGACCCGACGCGGTCCACTTTACTTAACTCAAAACAATTACCCAAACTGACCCGACTTCATGAATTATATGTATATATATATATTAATATATATATATATATATAAATTTATATATATATATATGTATACAGTATATGCAATACAAATTTTTTTGAAGTAAAAAATTTTTATATGAACATCTATGTTTAAATTCAGAACATGACATTTATTATTTTTGAAATTCAGCAGAACACTAAATTTAGCGATAAAATAAGGATGTGTACATTAATTAGTGCAATATTCTGAAGTCTGAAGTTTTTTATTGCCAGATTTAAAATTTTAGATATATTTCTGAAAAAAATTTCCGTAAACATTATTTTCTTTCATAATAATTTTGTTGAATATCAACAGATTATATTTAGTAAAGCGCAAGTTATCATATTTTTCGTGAGTAGAAAATTCATCGATTGCTATTGAGCTACAGCAAGTTTTAAGGTCATATTCGATTATTAAGTAAGTATAGAGAAACAGTTATCTGAAACCGAACGCCTTTACCGAACTACCTTTACATAGTCTGAATGAAAACTTGGCATTATAAAAAGGGTTTCTACACTAGAAATGATTCTAATCAAAAGCTTTTTGGCAATATAACATTGAAAATATTAATATTTTTATGATAGATTTGAAGTTGAACAACCTTACTATACTAAAACGTATTTTATCAAACAAATTATTTTGGAAATGTATCTCAATACTTCAGAAACATCCGAACTGAATGTATCGGATATTTAGCAAAATGTCGGTATATTTCCAATACATTAATTTTGTGAACGACACTCTAATTTGCATACTTCAGTAAAAATGTGATTTATGTTATTCAAGTGTTATTGATGACACAGCTACAATATTCTACATATATTCTATTGGACTATTGTTGCAAACCAGAAGCAGAGCAATTTTCAGAATCAATTCTTCAGTACCAAATTTCATGACTATTTTCTAAGAGGTAGAAATAAGCAATTCTTTGTCTTTAGTGATTAAAAATTATTTTGATCAACTTAAGAAAAGAATTTTTCATTTAATGTTATAAGCACAATGATATCCTAAATGAAGTTGCTTTACCTTAATTGCTCTATTTGGCTGACATTTTTGCGTCATTAGCAAATTTTCTCCGTGTATATTTTGATTTATCGTTCATAAAAATTGTCTCGTCTAACAGTAACTTGAATGTATATTAACTCCATTTATACGGCGATTTAAATTTCCGGCGAAAGAAGAATAAAATGTTTTTACTTTCATGCCCTCATTTGCATTACAATGATTTCGCCAGTTTGGATGTTTGCAATGCATTGACGCCCATCCGGTCTTCCTTTATCTACAATCCAATATTGTTATTGCATATTTTTAAATATATATATTACTCAAAAAAACATCAGAATAAAAACATGTTAAAATTTTTGTATGAGTATAAATATTAATTTGCTTCATCTAGTTAGGGCATCATTGTGACTAAATACACTTAAAGTGTTTAATATACATTAAGTAATGTTTATTGCGTTAGAAAATAACGTAATAAATTTTGAAGTTTAAATATAAATTTAAAATTTTAATCAAATATTAAATTATTCGTACCATAATTTGTCCTGAAAAATTGTCCAAATTATAAATATAATATTTCTGGCCACAGAATTATAAACCAATACAGAGTTCAAATCGAGTTGAGGTTGAGGATTACTATTATTAACAATATTGCAGCAAGTTTTAAGGTCAAGAAGTTTGAAGTCTCACATTTTCTGCATTCTTACCATACTTGTCCATTGCAGAGATAGACATGGGCCATGCAATCATTGGGCTAGGCCAGGCTGGGTTTGTGTCGAAGCAATAGGAAAGATGAGCCGAAAAACAATCCGAATTTAAAAAAACTTACTATTCCGCAACAGTGCGTAAATACATTGAATTTTATATAAGTTATTATAACTATAGAGTTGAAAAATAAAATTTACAATTTGGAAATTGGACATTAGTATCATATATTTTTCTATATTTTAATTCAGAATCTTCCATTTCAGTGTTTAGATTTTGTTAAAAGTATCTTTCATACCAAATTTGAGTGGAGCAAACACACAAAATAAAGAAAATTTTTTGATAAATACTATAAAATGAACTTAAAATTTGCCGAGTTGGCATTAATTTAAATGGGCCAGACCAGATTAGGGCAGGGCCTAAAGTTTTTTGATCCATGTCTACCTCTGGTACATGGATCTGAATTGGATCTAGATCTAAAAATGCGATCGAAGAATCTCGGGGATATTTCGTGAATCAAAATTTTAGCTCCATAGCAGAGTCTACTAGAGTTATTATAGAAAATTACTACTGAATTGAATGCAGCAAACTTTAGTATTGACATTAACAATATTTGCATATGAAAATATGTTGTAAATCTCTAAAGTTAGTGATGCTTTCTACATATGCTAGTGATATATTAATTTCATAGAGTCATTCTCTTGACTCTGCGAAGCTAAGTATAAAAATTACAACATTGTAAGAAAAATTTGTTGGAAAATATTTCAATGCGTAATATTAATGGAATGCTTGCTATGAAATCGCGATTGTCATTTTTACAGTGTTGGCAAGTGAAATCGGTTTGAAATTATTGATGAGGTCTTTCATCTCAAAGGTTTGGTCTACGACCGTTAATAGGATTTCTGTTAAAAAAAATCTGCAAAATTGATTAAAATCAATGCATGTTACATTCGATATTTAATTAGTAATTGAATGTATTAACATGATCGGAAAGTCTTTAGAAAAATCTGATATAACTACCAAGTAAATATTAAATAACAAAATATACATCAAGCAACAGTCCAATCACCACCGGATTGGATTACATTTGAACAATGATTTCTGAATTTAACAAATTCGTCAATCAAGCATTGTTTGGAAGGTTCAACATGAACTGTCGGCAAGTTTCTTCAGCTAAGACCAAATCTTCATAGACTGTCTTGTGCAGTTAATCAAGCAGGAACCATAGTGACCTTATTTAAATCAGTCTATGAAGATGTGGATTCAGTTAAAGAGGCTTGCCAGCAGGTCATGTTGAAACTTCTAAACAACGTTTGATTGACGAATTTGAGAAATTCACGAATCATTGTTCAAATTTAATCCAATCCGGAGGTGATTGGACTGTTGGTTGATGTACATTTTCTTGATTTATGATATACTTACTACTTACATCAGATTAATCTCAAGTTTCCGGTCATGTTAATATATTGAAGTTATATCCACGTCGCTATATAATAGATATTTCTTTAATCAATTACCCATTACTTAAGTGAACCAATGCTGCTCAGTGCATAAAGTGGGAACCATAAGGGCTTTGCCTAAAACGTCCCAAAGAGTACCTCCTCGCGGTGGTTCCTGGGTAGTGCCAACAATCAGTGGGCGCGGTTGTGTGCGGAGGCCCGCACCCACATCAGACGTTAAAACCAGGGTACAGAAGATAACGGTCGAGAAGCCTGTCTCTTCTAGTGTTGTTGAGACAGACGGCGACACAGTGGAAACACTGTAAGCAAGACTGCTACTGGCACAAGTTAGGATGCGTCTCATAGGGCAGTCATACAAAGAGGAAACTCTCTGTCTCTGCCCTATGAGATAGGGCTAGGCCAGCGTTTGCTGTGCCTTCCTGTGAGGCAGTTTGCTGTGTCACAGATAGTTATGATCCAACATATCGCCATCTATTAAGGAGTTGAGCGAGGCCTCTACTAGCTAGAATGCTTTGCATTTTAGTAAATATTGTTCCGAAATTACTTTCACGGATCCATTACCAGCCAGCATGCGCTGTCTTAAGTTAACACCGTTAGTAGACTTGGTTGGCCAAAGCGGGAAAGGTGCAACCCTTTCAACTGAAGTTCGACCTTCGGCTTCACTCTGCTGATCAGACTCAACACGGATCAGCACTTTGCGTGCCAGGGGTAGCCAGAGGTTTCTCAAGATCAAACCGGCCAAGCACACTTCTAGAGGTATGGTGTGGACCCTGATCTTGGTTTTACCCACTGATTTAGTCTGTTAACTTCTTCAGTACGCCCACTTAATTAATTAACCATAAAGTGCCTGGGGGCTTTTGAAAATTTTTCATGATTGTAAAAAAAATTTTTAAACGCTTATAGCTTAAAAACTATCAACGCTATGCTCAATCTGAAAAACCCCGTGATAGAGGAGCGTCTCTATCGCCTCCGTGACCTCTGAGCTTGTGATTTTCATGGGTTGAAAACTTCAGAAATACATGAAGATTAGGTACGGCGAGAATTTAAATATTTTTCAAAAATTCGAAAACGGTAATTTTTTCAACAAATTCAGCCACAACAATACGCTTTATCGGATGTTTCCAAAATTGCATGTTCTCCAATAGAATTGTCCATTGGTTTTCAAATTTGCTAATAGACGTGGAGAATCTCCTTGTAAATGTGGAGAAACGGTTTGTCCTTTATGAAGGAATGCAGGAAGTATAAGGTTAAAACGGCCAATTTCAAGTCGTCCTCGATATAGATTTCTGAGATTTTCATAAATTATTGGTCCTAGATATTTCATAGTTTGTAGCAAAAATTCGTGCAAGCATGACAAGCAAAATCTTGACTACTATTTGGAGTTATAACCAGTGGCATCAATAAACTATTTTACATTAATTCTCTTAATATTATATGTGTAGACAAGTAGGCTTAGGGGCATATGTCAAATGATCAATCATGCAAAATGTGCAAATGTACGCATAGCAAAAGTGCATACAAGCGAATCTTGCTTAATAATGATATACAACCGAATTATTTTAGAGGGATAAGACTTTCTCAAAATTAGGAAAAGCACTCACACCTGCATAATATTTTTTCACAAAAATATGTTTTCGTGTGATTTGATTTTAATCAGTAAATCAAATTTTTTGATATACTTGACTGTTTTTAGTCTTTACTCCAATAATACATTCTTAGTCAAATATCACACCACTCACTAACAGACTTAATAAAATTTTGTGGTTAGGACATTTCTATGAAGTTTTTTTCATGTTACACAGTTCAATCATTGACACTTATAAGAAGACACGCAGAAGTCAAGAGTTGTGCATAAATTCTCTTCAAACATTTCTTATTTCTGCTAGTCATTATGTTTCAAGTTACTCGAGTTTGCATTCCTATATTCTTACAGCACTTAGTAACATCTTTTGGAATAATGAGTAAAATGGTAGATGAGGTATTTGGAGACCTACCAAATGTAATTGTCATTCATGATGATTTATATGACGCAACTAATGATGAATCAAGTCCCATCAATCCTTGTCCGGCCGTTTTTGAAAGGGCCAGAATCAAATAAATAAAATTCAACTTAAAGAAATTTCAATATAAATAAGAAAAAGTAAAGTACATGGGTTTTATAATAAACAAAAATTGATTCCAAACAGCTGAAAAAATTACCAGAGCCATCAGAAACCTTTCTTTACCACTATCCAAAAGCAGAGCACAATTGGAACTGGCTTTTGAAAAAATAACATCTACTTTAATATCTCCTTCTGTATTGAAGCATTTTGATAAAGATTGTGCTTCAACAGTTCTACAAGTGGATTTTTTTCAATATGGACTTGTGGCTTGTCTCATGCAAGAAGGAAGACCCTGCGCATACGCGGCAAGATCGCTCACACAATGTGAACAACAATATTCCCAGGTAGAAAAATAACTTCTGGCCATTGTATTTGGGTGACAGAAATTCATTGAATACATCTATGGTGTTCGCTTAACAATTCACACCGATCAAAAACCGAAAACCGCTGGAGACTTTTCAGAAGAGAGCTATCCACTTAACACCTCTAGGATTCAGAGACTCATGCTCGCATTGTATACCTACCAAGATATTACAGTGATGTATGAACCTGGAAAACAACTATGCGCCACAGATACACTATCTTGAATTATTTTGCGAAATGAAAAAGTTGATCAAGCAACAAATGAACTGAGTGATGACTTAGCATGGGCTGTACACCAACTGGACATGGAAATCAATTCATTAGTAACAACAGAATTTGGCCATCTACTACGGAATTCAAACCAGTCGAACTCCATCATGAAGAGGCTACAAAACTTTGTAAGCAATGGCTGGCCAACTCTCAAGACCTATTGAAAGATGCCATATGAACTGCACATCAATAAATGAATTCTAATGAGATCCAATCAAATCATCAGACCATCTGAATTACAAAAAAATATTGTGGCACGATTACATTAATCACACAGTGGAGCTGATAAAATGAGTAAGAAAGCAAAATTATTTTACTGCTGGCCTAATTTAAGCAAAGATATCATAGAGTATACCAATAGATGTGAACGATGCGCATTTGATGCTAACTATCAAAGAATACAGCCCATGATCATCCACAACAGACCAGCGTTACCATGGAAGAAAATTGCCTTTGACATATTCCATGTTAAGGGATCCAGTTTCCTTGTTTACATAGATTATTACTCCAGATTTATCATACATAGACATAGAAAACTACGGGAAAATAGTGCCTTAGCAATCACAAATGAGTTGAAAAGGGTATTTGCTAGTACTGGAATACCTGCTACAATCATAGCTGATAATAATCCAGCAAAATATCGCAAAATGGATAAGTTCTGCAATGACTATTCTATAAGATTAATCACTTCTAGTCCTTATTATCCAAGATCAAATGGACTTGCTGAAAAGGCTGTCCACATCATGAAGAAAATCCATAAAAGATGTGTTGACCCTGATTACGCATTAGTTCTTCATAACAACCTTCCTGTCCTGGGACTAAAAGTCACCCCGTCACAACTACTACACACCCGTGAGTTGCGAACAAAACTACCTCTACTAGTAAAGAATCTAAGGCCAAAGATTAGGGAACACAACGAAATGGTACGTGAAAACACCAAAGTTGCAAGAAAACAAAAGAAGCACTACTACAAACAATCAGCTCATCTTCCCCCACTAAAGATTGGTGATCGCACTCTAATTCTAAATAGAAATCGGCAAACAGGCACAATAATCTGACTTGCGATTACGCCAAGGTCATATTTCGTTAAACTAGGTACAGGAATGTTGATAAGAAGAAATCAACAGCATCTGAAATTGCTTCGCCATAATTTGTTACACAAAAGGCAGAGATACTATGATTACTTTAGCGACAATCATTTGAAGCAGGATAAAAATAGCAATTCACCCGACGTACCATCCTCCTTTGTTGATAAATCGTCAAACGAGGTTGCTGAAGAACGGAAAACCTACCCAAGAAGAGAACGGAAGCAAACAGATTTCTATGGAGCTTACATATCATCCTAGAAGCTTGGGAAGAAGGATGTGGGTTGATCAGGTATACACTTACATGTCCCCGTCAAGCTAACCACAGAACTACTAAACAGTCATCATAATTTGTGTTGACCTGACATGTATGGTTCATAACACACTACTATATATACTTGTATCTTTTAGTTCACAATAAAACATTTTACATGACGTTGTCTTATACTCGTTACGCTTCTAACACTTTAACTATATGCAAATTGTGATTTAGTATATATTTCGAGTTTTATATACGAATTGAAATGCTTAAATTGTATATTAGAAAAGCATAAAGTAATATAAGAACCCAAAAATGTAAATTTTATTTTCATCGTATTATTTGGCTTGATTTGAGTGGCGTATTAGTCGAAAGAGTTGTTATATATTATATTGGCCTTGGTAATGCCTTACCCGGCCAAGTCTGATTTTATGTACAACTGTTTGAACTAACTTCATAGATATAGATACTTGTTATAGTAAAAAATATATTGAAAAGCAGCATGTAGTTGAAGAAATTTTGTGTACCAAAACTGAATGCCAAATCAAGTGAATTTAATGGATTCTTAGCATTTTACAGACAGAGAACAATTGAAATGCGTTTTACAACATAAATGCATTTTGCTTAGTTCTAACTAAATGCGTGTTACTCATTTAAGTATTTATAATAACTTAATGTATGACTGTTGGCCAGAAATAACGTACACTAGCGTACATTCTAAAACTTCAGTATCTTCAAAATGACTGTAAGATTTTCTAATTGATAAATACATTTGACACCTCAAAAGTATGAAAAATCTGCTAAAGGCATATAACTTTGTAAATATTATGATAGGAATTATAATGTCAATTTTTACATTGAAAACGGATAATAAAGTGGAAAATATTTCACAATTAATTAAAATAAAGTTATTAAAATAAATTTCTTATAGCAATAAAAACCCAATAGTTT
>CABFPE010000001.1:6715013-6726128 GCA_900660155.1 Hofstenia miamia
TCAAGATCAAACCGGCCAAGCACACTTCTAGAGGTATGGTGCGGACCCTGATCTTGGTTTCACCCACTGATTTAGTCTGTTAACTTCTTCAGTACCCCCACTTAATTAATTAACCATAAAGTGCCAAAGGGCTTTTGAAAATTTTTCATGATTGTAAAAAAAATTTTTAAACGCTTATAACTTAAAAACTATCAACGCTATGCTCAATCTGAAAAACCCCGTGATAGAGGAGCGTCTCTATCGCCTCCGTGACCTCTGAGCTTGTGATTTTCATGGGTTGAAAACTTCAGAAATACATGAAGATTAGGTACGGCGAGAATTAAATATTTTTCAAAAATTCGAAAACGGTAATTTTTTCAACAAATTCAATCACAACAATACGCTTTATCTGATGTTTCCAAAATTGCATGCTCTCCAATAGAATTGTCTATTGGTTTTCAAATTTGCTAATAGACGTGGAGAATCTCCTTGTAAATGTGGAGAAACGGTTTGTCCTTTATGAAGGAATGCAGGAAGTATAAGGTTAAAACGGCCAATTTCAAGTCGTCCTCGATATAGATTTCTGAGATTTTCATAAATTATTGGTCCTAGATATTTCATAGTTTGTAGCAAAAATTCGTGCAAGCATGACAAGCAAAATCTTGACTACTATTTGGAGTTATAACCAGTGGCATCAATAAACTATTTTACATTAATTCTCTTAATATTATATGTGTAGACAAGTAGGCTTAGGGGCATATGTCAAATGATCAATCATGCAAAATGTGCAAATGTACGCATAGCAAAAGTGCATACAAGCGAATCTTGCTTAATAATGATATACAACCGAATTATTTTAGAGGGATAAGACTTTCTCAAAATTAGGAAAAGCACTCACACCTGCATAATATTTTTTCACAAAAATATGTTTTCGTGTGATTTGATTTTAATCAGTAAATCAAATTTTTTTGATATACTTGACTGTTTTTAGTCTTTACTCCAATAATACATTCTTAGTCAAATATCACACCACTCACTAACAGACTTAATAAAATTTTGTGGTTAGGACATTTCTATGAAGTTTTTTTCATGTTACACAGTTCAATCATTGACACTTATAAGAAGACACGCAGAAGTCAAGAGTTGTGCATAAATTCTCTTCAAACATTTCTTATTTCTGCTAGTCATTATGTTTCAAGTTACTCGAGTTTGCATTCCTATATTCTTACAGCACTTAGTAACATCTTTTGGAATAATGAGTAAAATGGTAGATGAGGTATTTGGAGACCTACCAAATGTAATTGTCATTCATGATGATTTATATGACGCAACTAATGATGAATCAAGTCCCATCGAATCCTTGTCCGCCGTTCTTTGAAAGGGCCAGAATCAAATAAATAAAATTCAACTTAAAGAAATTTCAATATAAATAAGAAAAAGTAAAGTACATGGGTTTTATAATAAACAAAAATTGATTCCAAACAGCTGAAAAAATTACCAGAGCCATCAGAAACCTTTCTTTACCACTATCCAAAAGCAGAGCACAATTGGAACTGGCTTTTGAAAAAATAACATCTACTTTAATATCTCCTTCTGTATTGAAGCATTTTGATAAAGATTGTGCTTCAACAGTTCTACAAGTGGATTTTTTTCAATATGGACTTGTGGCTTGTCTCATGCAAGAAGGAAGACCCTGCGCATACGCGGCAAGATCGCTCACACAATGTGAACAACAATATTCCCAGGTAGAAAAATAACTTCTGGCCATTGTATTTGGGTGACAGAAATTCATTGAATACATCTATGGTGTTCGCTTAACAATTCACACCGATCAAAAACCGAAAACCGCTGGAGACTTTTCAGAAGAGANATGTGTAGACAAGTAGGCTTAGGGGCATATGTCAAATGATCAATCATGCAAAATGTGCAAATGTACGCATAGCAAAAGTGCATACAAGCGAATCTTGCTTAATAATGATATACAACCGAATTATTTTAGACTTTCTCAAAATTCGGAAGAGCACTCACACCTGCATAATATTTTTTCACAAAAATATGTTTTCGTGTGATTTGATTTTAATCAGTAAATCAAATTTTTTGATATACTTGACTGTTTTTAGTCTTTACTCCAGTAATACATTCTTAGTCAAATATCACACCACTCACTAACAGACTTAATAAAATTTTGTGGTTAGGACATTTCTATGAAGTTTTTTTCATGTTACACAGTTCAATCATTGACACTTATAAGAAGACACGCAGAAGTCAAGAGTTGTGCATAAATTCTCTTCAAACATTTCTTATTTCTGCTAGTCATTATGTTTCAAGTTACTCGAGTTTGCATTCCTATATTCTTACAGCACTTAGTAACATCTTTTGGAATAATGAGTAAAATGGTAGATGAGGTATTTGGAGACCTACCAAATGTAATTGTCATTCATGATGATTTATATGACGCAACTAATGATGAATCAAGTCCCATCGAATCCTTGTCCGCCGTTCTTTGAAAGGGCCAGAATCAAATAAATAAAATTCAACTTAAAGAAATTTCAATATAAATAAGAAAAAGTAAAGTACATGGGTTTTATAATAAACAAAAATTGATTCCAAACAGCTGAAAAAATTACCAGAGCCATCAGAAACCTTTCTTTACCACTATCCAAAAGCAGAGCACAATTGGAACTGGCTTTTGAAAAAATAACATCTACTTTAATATCTCCTTCTGTATTGAAGCATTTTGATAAAGATTGTGCTTCAACAGTTCTACAAGTGGATTTTTTTCAATATGGACTTGTGGCTTGTCTCATGCAAGAAGGAAGACCCTGCGCATACGCGGCAAGATCGCTCACACAATGTGAACAACAATATTCCCAGGTAGAAAAATAACTTCTGGCCATTGTATTTGGGTGACAGAAATTCATTGAATACATCTATGGTGTTCGCTTAACAATTCACACCGATCAAAAACCGAAAACCGCTGGAGACTTTTCAGAAGAGAGCTATCCACTTAACACCTCTAGGATTCAGAGACTCATGCTCGCATTGTATACCTACCAAGATATTACAGTGATGTATGAACCTGGAAAACAACTATGCGCCACAGATACACTATCTTGAATTATTTTGCGAAATGAAAAAGTTGATCAAGCAACAAATGAACTGAGTGATGACTTAGCATGGGCTGTACACCAACTGGACATGGAAATCAATTCATTAGTAACAACAGAATTTGGCCATCTACTACGGAATTCAAACCAGTCGAACTCCATCATGAAGAGGCTACAAAACTTTGTAAGCAATGGCTGGCCAACTCTCAAGACCTATTGAAAGATGCCATATGAACTGCACATCAATAAATGAATTCTAATGAGATCCAATCAAATCATCAGACCATCTGAATTACAAAAAAATATTGTGGCACGATTACATTAATCACACAGTGGAGCTGATAAAATGAGTAAGAAAGCAAAATTATTTTACTGCTGGCCTAATTTAAGCAAAGATATCATAGAGTATACCAATAGATGTGAACGATGCGCATTTGATGCTAACTATCAAAGAATACAGCCCATGATCATCCACAACAGACCAGCGTTACCATGGAAGAAAATTGCCTTTGACATATTCCATGTTAAGGGATCCAGTTTCCTTGTTTACATAGATTATTACTCCAGATTTATCATACATAGACATAGAAAACTACGGGAAAATAGTGCCTTAGCAATCACAAATGAGTTGAAAAGGGTATTTGCTAGTACTGGAATACCTGCTACAATCATAGCTGATAATAATCCAGCAAAATATCGCAAAATGGATAAGTTCTGCAATGACTATTCTATAAGATTAATCACTTCTAGTCCTTATTATCCAAGATCAAATGGACTTGCTGAAAAGGCTGTCCACATCATGAAGAAAATCCATAAAAGATGTGTTGACCCTGATTACGCATTAGTTCTTCATAACAACCTTCCTGTCCTGGGACTAAAAGTCACCCCGTCACAACTACTACACACCCGTGAGTTGCGAACAAAACTACCTCTACTAGTAAAGAATCTAAGGCCAAAGATTAGGGAACACAACGAAATGGTACGTGAAAACACCAAAGTTGCAAGAAAACAAAAGAAGCACTACTACAAACAATCAGCTCATCTTCCCCCACTAAAGATTGGTGATCGCACTCTAATTCTAAATAGAAATCGGCAAACAGGCACAATAATCTGACTTGCGATTACGCCAAGGTCATATTTCGTTAAACTAGGTACAGGAATGTTGATAAGAAGAAATCAACAGCATCTGAAATTGCTTCGCCATAATTTGTTACACAAAAGGCAGAGATACTATGATTACTTTAGCGACAATCATTTGAAGCAGGATAAAAATAGCAATTCACCCGACGTACCATCCTCCTTTGTTGATAAATCGTCAAACGAGGTTGCTGAAGAACGGAAAACCTACCCAAGAAGAGAACGGAAGCAAACAGATTTCTATGGAGCTTACATATCATCCTAGAAGCTTGGGAAGAAGGATGTGGGTTGATCAGGTATACACTTACATGTCCCCGTCAAGCTAACCACAGAACTACTAAACAGTCATCATAATTTGTCGTGGCCTGACATGTATGGTTCATAACACACTACTATATATACTTGTATCTTTTAGTTCACAATAAAACATTTTACATGACGTTGTCTTATACTCGTTACGCTTCTAACACTTTAACTATATGCAAATTGTGATTTAGTATATATTTCGAGTTTTATATACGAATTGAAATGCTTAAATTGTATATTAGAAAAGCATAAAGTAATATAAAAACCCAAAAATGTAAATTTTATTTTCATCGTATTATTTGGCTTGATTTGAGTGCACTGTTGCGTAATAGTCGAACCAGTTGTTATATTGGCCTTGGTAATGCCTTACCCGGCCAAGTCTGATTTTATGTACAACTGTTTGAACTAACTTCATAGATTTTGAAAGGGTTTTTACACATACTTGTGAAAGTAAAAAATATATTGAAAAGCAGCATGTAGTTGAAGAAATTTTGTGTACCAAAACTGAATGCCAAATCAAGTGAATTTAATGGATTCTTCGCATTTTACAGACAGAGAACAATTGAAATGCGTTTTACAACATAAATGCATTTTGCTTAGTTCTAACTAAATGCGTGTTACTCATTTAAGTATTTATAATAACTTAATGTATGACTGTTGGCCAGAAATAACGTACACTAGCGTACATTCTAAAACTTCAGTATCTTCAAAATGACTGTAAGATTTTCTAATTGATAAATACATTTGACACCTCAAAAGTATGAAAAATCTGCTAAAGGCATATAACTTTGTAAATATTATGATAGGAATTATAATGTCAATTTTTACATTGAAAACGGATAATAAAGTGGAAAATATTTCACAATTAATTAAAATAAAGTTATTAAAATAAATTTCTTATAGCAATAAAAACCCAATAGTTTACAAAAACTACACCATTTAGTTGCATTTTGATTGCATTTTTTAAAATGTATTTCTTATTAGGAATGTACCGGAACCCGGTGAAATCGGCAATTACAGAACCGGATCTCGTTATCCGGTATCCGGCAAAATTTAACATGTTTACCGAATTTTACCGGATGACATACGTACAATATTATCGCTAAATTCTGGCATAAAACATAATTTAATAATGGAATCTTCGTGGAAAAAGATATACTTTTTCCATGATACCCAAATTATCATGCAACAAAACAAGTTTTTCTGACATATCAGAACGTAGTCTATTTCGTTGACTTGACAATACAATAAATATTCATTCATTTTGAACACTTAATGATGGCGATACTAAAAATTATTTATTTTCCTACACAAGAGGTCGATTTTAATTGAGAAATGGCGTTATTCGTCAGTAAAAATTGTACAATGTATTTTCCGGTATCCGGCTGTCAAACTATCCGGAATTATATTAAATATTGAGTTCCGCTAATTGTAGCTCAAAGAGTGCTGTTTTCAGTAATTTTCTAGAACTTGGTTAAATTTTCGCATTTCTAGTATTTGCACTAAGAAGATTGAACATATAAGCAATAGTTTTTGAAATCGATCTTTTTGATTCAATGTATTTATTATTACTAATCTTTACCCTATGTTGTTTAAAAGTTCTTTTACTTGAATTTTCAAAATCAAATATGTAAATTGTGGGAAATATCTTATAGTAGTAGTTATTATCCAAAATTTTAATTTTAATTTATTGAAATTGTTGAGGAATTTTATAAGATATAGTTGTGAATTAGATAAGTAGAAAAAATTTAAAGAATTTACTTAAAATTTTCTGTTGAGTTCGAGTTCATGGTTAACTAGTGTAATCATAATTTAGTCTCCAAGTCCCATACAATCTCATTATAGAAGTCACGGGCAACTCAGACAAGACAATGTATTTCCCTCAAATAGACTCTCGTCACCGGCCACAAAATTAACAAATTCAAATCAAGCTGTGGTATGTTCTTAAACTAGATACTTAAACTAAATGTTTTGACTAGTACTACGATCCCTCGCAGCATTCACCTGGTCGAACACCCGTTGATTCAAACAAAATATTCAACAAAAAATCACCTAGTATTTCGATGTCACCAATTCCAATGTCAGCTCCACAGCCGCCAAAACACAATAATGCAGAATATATTAGTTACCAAAGGCGACTAAACACCCAATCACCTAAACGACAGCTCCCTCAAATACCATCTCCAGCGCCCATCAAATTCTACGATGATTCCATTGGTAACCAGGTAATTTTTGGTCTAAGGTAAATATGAGTTACTGCAATAATGCTTCCAAACTTTGAATAATGGAAGCATGTATTTTCAGGCGGGCTCTATAAATACTATAATTATAAATTCTATAATTAATATTATTCCTATATTTTACAATATTTAACTCTAAGTTGTCATGCTTTATTTAAATGTACACATTTCTGCACAATTTTGTCTAAGTCTACTCAGAAATGAGAAATCTGGGAAATTGAAACATTTATGGGTGAATTTAGTCTCATGTAATGATGAATGTTTGTATTAAAATTTATTTCTGTTCTGGTAGTACTTAACAGTTTTAACTATTTTTCAATGAAAATACATTTTTAAAATTTTCTTCATTCCTAATGTTCAAATAACCAGTTAGTCCAAAGTCCATTGGAGCAAAAGCCATCGTAAGTTATTAGATTGCTCTAAAAATTTATATTTTTGCAGGTGCCCAATAAGCATCTAGTTCAACTAGACAATGAATTTAAAGTTAAGGGAGTATTAAATTACATTAATCGATTTAAAGTTCTTTGATTAGTTTCTTTCAAAAACAATTCAATTTTATTCATAAGAATAGCAAGCGTTTATGCATGAATAACCAGTGTGATTTTGATATACATCTTTAATTTTTTTAAAATACATTTTTATAAAATGTCTTTATACAAATAAAATGAAAAAATTATAATTGATTAAAGAAAATCTCATTTATGTATAACCTTGTAATTACTAACTATCTTGTCTCCTCGCAAAGCTTCTAAAAACGCAACTATTTATGTTGCAGACAATTTCCTAAGACCTCCACCCATCTGCGAGTTGCTCTCAAGATCAATTAAATCATTTTTTTCGCAAAATCTCCCTGATGTGTGCACCCGGACTTAAATCCATTTGCAACAGTAATTTTTGTTATATGTCTTGGAATCAATCATCGATTCAACAAGGCTACGTCATTGTAATTACATCAAGTTATTCAATAAGTTGACTGCTACTATTATTAAAACATGGCATAATAAAAATGAATGAATTTTATCTGTTAGATTACTCTGAAATAGAATTACTAAAAACCTATTTAAACTAAGTAGAAAAATCTCAACTAACTATTGTACTTTTAGTTGTACAGATTAGTTAGGAAAATATTATATATATATATATATATATATATATATATCAAAACTTTTTAGCTTGCATAAAAAGTAAGACATTGATTTTATATATATATATATATATATATATATAAATAAATAAATAAATAAAGAAATATCTATTTATCTATCTATCTATTTATATATACATGTATATATATATATATATATATATATTTATGCAAAGCGTAATTTTTATTATTACATAAGCATTTCGTAAAATAATATTTATGTTGATATAATTACGTACACTGTTCATTAGAATTATAACTGTGTTTAGGAGCAGTTGACAGTTTGCAGTGCAGAAAATTTATTTCCACAAAACATGAGTCCTAAAAATCAAGCTTCGAGGTAAGTGAGAGTGAAATGTAACACGTGCATTTGATATGGGACTCCTTTATCTACAACCTATTTGTCTAACTCTTGACATCTTTATATTTGACTTAATGTTTCAAGCTACCTGATAGTTTAGCATTCAGTTTAACAGCACAATTTTCAAGTTATTGAATTTTTACAGCTAATAACAATCAAGTCTGAATTGATTTCAAAATAATCTTAAGCAATTAATGATTAGGTTTTGACAAAGATTTTGTTCTTAACTGTTTGAGATTTACCGCCTTCTATTTTCTCTTACCGTTGAATTCATCATGTATTTGAAATGTTTTCTTTGCAGGAGGTTAAGGGGAAGAATTTCTTTTGTTTTTCTGTTTATTATTTTTTGTAATGTTAATCTAATTTCTTCAAATATTTTTATTTAAATTATGCTTACCTTACGAAATTTAGATATTTTTTGTGCCTATGTATGTCTTCAATTTTTTGTAAATTCTCATGCAATCTAAATTGTCTTTGAAATCTTTCCATTTTTCATTTTTTCTGTTTCTTTTTTCGATTCCAATAGCTAACCTGATCTCATTTCTATACCTCTATTCTATTTTTCACGTGTGCCAGCTGATCCTTTTAACACTTTCCACATTTAGGGTCAAATGTTAAGCTTGCCCTACTTTCAAAATAACTCTAAATTCGCCTTTTCTCCTAATGGAAACGTTATTTGCACAGCATAGTCTCAATTCAAACATATATGTCGCATATGATTATATCGTCTGCATGTATTTTGTTAAGTTGTATGCATGTTTTCCCACGTAATATTATTATTGTTAATTTTCCTTGAAATGAATAAACGTGCATCTTATCTTAAATAGCTTTTATAAAGCACATCAATATTTATGTTGAGAAATTGTGCTCACTTCAGGAATCTAATTTTTTCTAATTATATGTTCAGTTAAGTATGATAAATTGAACTAAGAAACTTTTTATTTATACGCATATGCTATCAATTTAAAATTTTAAGGAAGGGAAGTGAGCATTACAGACATCGATCGTACAATCTAGAAAGTGAAGCATCATCATACACTGACGTTTCTGATGAAGAATCAAAACTGTATTATCCTCCAAAGCACAGGAACTCATCTTCTCGGACGAACACTATTTCAAAAACTTCTCCAAAACCCTCTTTCGAATCAGGTGAATAAAGAACATTTAGAAGAATAGTTTGAATATAACTTTCAAATATAAGTGTGTTTGGCAACATTAAGATCTTTTGAAGCGAAACATTGCGTACAAATTTCAAATAAAATTCAAAATATATTAGGGTTATTGTTTTGAGTTATGATAAAAATTTGATACTTGAACTTTAAACTTGCAAGCAATAATTTCAATTTTATTCAATTTAAGTTTGTGATTATTTCTCATTCGGTGTTTGAACAAATTGAATTAGAAGGTAATGAACCTTGAAGTACCGTAATATAATTTAAAATACAATAGAATATAAATTATTAAGATTTAGCTCACAATGGCTGTTACCGCCGAAATTATTAAAGTTGGAAAATCTTTCGATATGAATTTTTGTTAGCATATTATGCTATTTGTAGTTAACATATCGATCAGACAATGATTGAATTTTTAGAACAATTGCTTCTACAAAAACATAGGTTCATTAAACATGTATAAAAGAGTGTTTATCTACAAATGTTGTTTTTCAAATGCATATAGAATCTCAAGAAAAATTATAGATAATATTTTATGGGATTTTGCTTACGTGTAAAAAACAAAGAATTCATGTTGATAAGTTA
This sequence comes from Hofstenia miamia, assembly GCA_900660155.1. Lineage (NCBI taxonomy): Eukaryota > Metazoa > Xenacoelomorpha > Acoela > Hofsteniidae > Hofstenia > Hofstenia miamia. Next base: position 6,725,045 of record CABFPE010000001.1, read on the forward strand.
TCATATTGTTTCTAAAAAATAAACTTTTTGGCAAATACTAATGAAATGCCAGCGGTTTTTCTTAACAAGAATGTCTTGACAGTCATTTAGTGGCACATTTTAAAGGTTTTGTGAAACAAACAGTCCACATTCTCTAGAAATCAGAAAGTATTTAACATTGATAGGATTTTAAACATTGCACATAGGTATATATAAATGTAAATCCTTATATATATATATATATATACAACATGCTGCAATTGGCTGTAATATATTCCACTAAATGTAGACAGAAACATAGATTACAATATTCTAAAATATCTATTTTTATTGAACGAAATCAATTTTACAGTACTTAGTTAACATATATATATATATATTCTTACATGCTCATCATATGAACATCTTATAAATGCATTTGAAGCACTGTCAAACATCTTGTTAAGAAACGGATATCCACAAAAAATGATTAAATCGGAAATTGATAGAATATTTCGTAATAAATCACAACCAAGAAAAGATCAATTAGAAGAGAGAATAACTTGGAAACTACCGTATATTACATCAAATTCTGTAACTACCTTTAAAAAGAAGATCCAACAATGTAACCAAGAATTAAGTGTCAAGATTATACCAATATTTCAAACTTTGAAAACTTCGCATTTTCTCAAAAACAAAGACTCTATTCCAACTCCTTTAGTTTCCTCATGCGTATTCAATTATAAATGTGATGAATGTGAAAGTTCATACATTGGGGAAACGAGAAGGCAATTGGAATACAGAATTTCAGAGCATATGCGAGGTCATCTTCGATCAGAAATATATTGCCATGAACATGCACCTAAGAGGAAGAACTTTACTATTTTAATGAAAACCAAGCATACAAAAATTGCAGAAGCTATATTCATAAAAGAAACTAAGGAGAATCTATTAAATAAACAATTAAGTCAAAGACTAAATATCGTATAAGATCTACGAATTACAATTTTAAAATCATAAAATTTGTATTTACCACCACATTATTTTAGTTATTTTTGTACTGACGATGAGTGGAGACACTCGAAACATGTTTACATAAAATATTTCTTGTTTTTTACAATGAATA
>CABFPE010000001.1:6733171-6743722 GCA_900660155.1 Hofstenia miamia
TTTTCACAAATAAAGAAGTACAATAGATTTTTAAAAATGTTGCATCTCTAAATGAAGCTTTAGATCTATATTTGGGCTATTGTAGTTCTACTTTCTGCATTTTCAATGCACATTAAGCAACGGATTTTAAAATGTAGACAAATGATTGTTTATCTCTAAAGGGATCATTTCATTGGGATGTGGTTTTCAAGACTATCAAAAAAAATGCTTCAAGAAACATGGATATGTTTGAAATAGCAAATTCTTTGATATTGTTACTTAAAGCGACATATCAAATGCATGTCTATGCCGGAGTGCATTCTTACCTCATTTTCACTCATGCTAATGCAAATTGACATGCAAGCCTTGATTAGAATCACATACTGTTTGAAAATTTAATTTAAGTTTTCCAATTTTGGTGTGCATATTTTATTATAGGATGGAAGCCGATCGGTACTGACCATTGGACTGGGTACGGACTTGATTTGGTCACCCTTAATTTCACTTCACCGGTCGAAACCGGTCACTTTGAGATGTGTCTCTTCTCGAACCAGTCAGCTAATTTAGTGTGGGAGTTTTTCAAATCCCAAGCTGTGAAATCACTTGACAATTATCATAATTGTTTACTAAAATATGATTGTAAACACACTTTAAGACTGTGCAAGAAAGTTGGTAGATCACATAGAGCATGCATTTCCCAAAGTGGGTCAATTCATCTTTTTTTCATCAATACAATGCATAACACAATAGTGCCAATGAACTTGTCGATTCAATGGTATGAATTCTGTAAATAAGAGATCTAAGTATCTAAACAATGAACACCACATTTAATTGTAGCTCTCAATTTAACTTTTACCGCTATGTATTGCAAATGAATCGTAATAGTAATGAGTTAGAACTTATAGAAACTGTTAGGAAACATGCCCATTGCCCACTGGTTCCTTAAAGGCACAACCAATAAGATTCCATAATAAAATATTACATTATATTTTCAGAGCAAGCGTCACGTATAGTTAACTACGGGTTGCGGAATTTTTACATTGACAGGAATATTTTGATTTCCGGATGCCTACTGGCGTTAAGCTCAACATATTAACTTAACTTAAAATTAAGATTCAAAATCACCACCATCAATATTTGTCAATAATCGCAGCGTGCAATTAATTACTAAAATCCATCATGGAATAATTACGTACTTAGGATTACCAAGATTCAATCAAAACATGTTACTAAAATTTGCAACACTAAAAGCATTGGGTGATTTGTCTCAAAATTTTGGTTTGTGTTTTTAAATGAATAAGGAGATATTTAGGGTTAATCTGAAAATTACACGCGTATGCGTTCAGTACACGTTCCTTCAACTGTACAAATGCATTATGCATTGCAAAAATGGACCGAAGCAGCAATGCTGGTCACAACCGGTCAAAAAGAAAATTAACCCAATAAATACGATGAAACCAGGTAAAGCGGATAAAACATGTACTTTATAATGTGAGGACTGTTCAAAGCCGGTACCCACATGAGGGTAACTTGGGTTCTGGGCCAACCAACGTCGGTCACCGGTCACATGTGACCGGAACCACACCGATCATGGTCACCAATTGAGGTTACCTCTTCCATCTCTGCACTGTACTTTACACTGCATTAGTGTACCAGTGATTTCAAGTAGTTTCTTTAATAAATAATTGATTTGCAATCTTTTGATTGCCTTCACTGACGAAGTACTAATAAATATACTTTACAACTTTGCCTCCAATAATTAGCGTAAGTGATTTTAATTAGTTTTACAAAGTTTCTTAATTTACATCGAATAAAATTACAGGCGGCATGAACAAAAAGCTTAGACAATCGTGACTACTTTAACGTTATTATCAAAGATAAAGAAGTTAAAGTGCCTTGTGATGTTCTGCATTGTTAAATCTGACTCCACGTCTCAGAGTAAACAAATCAAACAATTCAAAATATTTTAAAAAATTTATTGATAATGCTAAACATGAATTATTGTGAGAATCTTCGATTTTATAAAAAATTACATATACATTTACACAGCTAAAGTTCAAAACATTAAATTTTTCAACCCATTATTTTTCACTTTTCGATATTCCTAAATAGACATTTAGCAAAAAAGATTCAAACGAATGCTTCTATTTTCTCTCTAGAAAATGTTTCCTGGGTTTTAGTGTCGATCCTGTCTTCCAACATCTCTGCTTTATCTAAATGAGGCGAGTTAACTAAGTAGCTACAAAGGCTCGTGTATATTAAATTAGTTTAATAAACCACACACTTATCATAAAGGAGAGAAATCGGAAAAGTGTCAACTCCGCTTAATGGTTAATCTAAGAAAAGTAATAGTTTTCTCTAAGTAACACAACCACAGTGGGTTGGCATGATTCTACATTAGTTGACATTTTGCATGGTGTAGCGCTAAATTCTAAAGTAACATAAAAATTCTCTATAAATGTTAAACTGCAACTCAGATGTTGGTGGTTGTTCGAGCTATACTAGAATTCTATGCATGATTTATTTCAAAAAATTTTGATTTACGTGAATTTTTCTGTGTAGATCCTTTAGAAACTGATTTCATGATGAGTTAGCTTGAAAACTAACAAACAAAACAGTCAAGATTTTCACAGTATGAAGTTATTAGTTAAGTTCCAGTAGAAATTTACATGTAAAAATTGGGACAACGCAGTTGCAGAGATGCACTTCAAGCTCTAAAAGCAGTGGTGAATTTGAGTTAAAGTGATATCTCTTCTCTTACCCACTCAGCTTCCAATATAGACTGGGATTTCACCTTGTGTTCAGGTGCTCTATTTCCTACATCTGATTCTAAAATAGTCAATTTCCATAGTTTTATTAGAAGAATTTACAAGCATATATAAATTCCATATGATATTTATACACTTATGTGAATCAAGGAATAAGTTTTATATATTCCAGTAACTATAAGTTATCATTAGAGGCCTAATGAGTTGTTAGCGATTTAGTTTTGTGTGTTAACACAAACGTAGCACATACAGTTTTGGCAGAAGATTAATGTCAATGCCTACCAACAAAGTATTTGTTGTCATACATAATAATGCATTAACAACTCGTAATGGTTGAAACTTCAAACGATGAAGAATTTCAGCCGTGGGCTACTAGCTACAAAGCCGACTACATTCCTAAAGGTAGTTTTCAAATAATAACAGATTAAAAATTATTCTACAATAATACTGAAATTCATTTAAACACTATTAATCAACTGGAATTAGGACCATTTAGCCATTGTAATTCTATGCAAATTCAATATTGTGTTGATGAAAACAAGTGTAGTTATAAAACCTAAATCCACATTAATTAGCTTATGTCCGTAAATTAAGTGGTCAATTTTATCCACAAGCTAGGATTTCGGGAGTTAATAATGTACAAAGAAGAGGTAGAGGGTTTTCAAAAATATATGCTATAAGTGGGTTTGATTTAACTAAACAATGAGATATATCTCTCAATGCTATTAATGAAATTGGATTTTATATTTAATTTAGAAATTTACTAATAGCACTATTGAAGTTTTATGTGTTAATAATGGATGAACAGGCAAAGACAATTAAAATAATAGAACACCCAAAACAATATACGAAAAATAGAAAATTGCAAGTATATTGAATGAAATTAAATTTTAATATTAGCTTCAATAGCACCACATATTGAAAAACATGCTTTTCTTTTTTTAGCTTAATGAAAATACAGTATCGCCTTAGGGAGTGGTGTGGGAAGAAAGCAATTAACATGAACTCTATTTTCAACAATAACTCCTGAAAAGTGTTAATAAATATGAGTTTTAAAAAAAGTTTGCGCTGGATAAGATATTATAAAAATAATTATACAACAGCTTATATATATTTATTTATATTTATATTTATATTTATAATTATATTTTGGTGATAACCTATTTTAGAATAAAATAACACAAGATAAGATATTCTTTATTCAGATGTAAATTAACAATTACAAACTGGTTATTTATCTGAATAGCGTCATCAAATTTACTAACATTCAAATACATACAATAGGATAAGGCTCTATATACAATAAATCTACCCAAGATATACTTTTGCTTAAGGAAAATATTAATGTGCTTCTTAAAAGCTTGCAATTTTTCAATGTTCATTATCTCTTTAGGTAATGAGTTCCAAGTTCGAATAGCGGTATTAAGGAATTATTTTTTCAAAATCTTTTTTCTATACTTAATGCAGGTAAAATGAATAAATTCAGTGTATTGAAATGGTGTTATAAGCTGGTAAATTCTTGATGAGCTTAAAAAATGTTAACACTGTGTTCAATATGTCTTGGGAAAAGGATAACCCTAGAAATATACTGCCTAGTTTTTGAAGAATTTATCTTTTAAAAGTTAGCGCCCATTTTTATTGAATATTAAGTTTTCTATAAGAAACACCTTTTAGATCAGTAAATAATATATTTGCATATAACTTAGGTGACTCATTATAAATGAATGGAACAATTGAATTATTGCACAGGCTGGCATTTGCTTTACTATCATTGAAATATTTCTTATACTTATTACCAATTTCGGACTATTGCATTAATGTGTAATTCAAAATTTAAGGTAACCTACGGCACCTGGTTTCATGGTTAAGCCTCAAAATTATAAAAAAAATTTTTTTTGCTGATTTACTTAGCAAAATATGTCTACTTTAGAATTGCAATCATGTTTTTTCAAAATAAAAACGATATAATGTTGTAATTTAGTTTTGTTTCATCTCTTATACACATCTAATGCTGTATTTTATCCATCATTTCAAAAAAACAACACATCTTTGACACAAAAGTTAGAGAGTTTTAATTTTGCTGCCATAGTAAAGTTTCATATCAAAATAAAGCTCCTCCTCTCTAGTTTCAGTTAGTAGGTTTTGTTCCTCATTGATAGGGGTATAGAGAGTACTATATGTAAAACATTCAGCTCAGAATATCACAAAACAGCCCAGCAACAGTGCTCTGATGGGCTAACCAAAAATATACGCTTGCTGATTGGTCGAGCGCTGTCACGTGTCTCAGTTACTACTGACGCGAACTTTGCACAAAGAAGTATACACATTTGTTTACATTGCGATTTTTATACAACATATCTGCTATTTCAGTTATTTTTGTGTGAATTTTTATTTTATGATGGACTACAGTTCTAAGAAAAGTGACAGGACAAAGCACAAGTTTGGATCTAAAAAACTGAGCAGGAAAAAACAACTAAAAGCAGCACGAAAAGTCGTGCATGTGGCAAGTATTAGTACGTGTAATACTACTACTGCTGTAGCTGGGCCTAGCAAGGATAATTTTGATAGTGATTCGACCAGCAGTGATACCACTATCATCGTAGATCCGGTAGTTACATCCATGGTAGCCAGCAGTGATGAAAGACATGCCAGCACATTTTTTAAATCCTGTTTACCTTGAATAGATCAGGAGAAATTTGGATTCTAATTTTTACTATTTATTCAATATGCGACAGCCATTTTGAATTTTTTTCATATTTTGAAGCAAGTTTCAAATTTTTTCTCAAAACTTTCTAAACTACATGAGAATGTCTAGCAATTATATGCAAAAGATTTTTTTAAGCAGCCAACCATAAAAAAAATTTTCAGGTGCCAAGGGTTACCTTAAATTTGAATGAAAAATTACTGCTAAATATTTGAAATTGTCAACAGTGGGAATTTTCATTACACAAAATATATCTTGCTACTAACTATTTTTGTCGCGCGATAGTGTATGAAATTTGATTTCGCGTGCTATCTTAATGACATGACAAAAATATTTTTAGCAATTGCTCTAAATTGGCCTGAATTTTTGTACCGTCACGAAATCTTTCTGCATCGTGAAGCAATACGCATTGTATTGCTGCCTTCCTTTAAAGAAAATGTTTGCTAGGTTTTGGGGCAATAACAATAATATGATATATTTTTACATTAAATTTTTGATTTAATCTATGTATATTATTTACATATATTTTTGTATATTTTTGTTTTCAAATTATTCTTCGAGGTTGTTTTCATGATGCCGCCCAAAAATAAATGAGTGGTTCACTAAAAATTTAAAAGAAGCCAAAGCTGCACAAATCCAATCACTTCCAAAGTTCCCAACCCTTTGTAAATGAAAGATTTTCAAGAAGAAAACACTACCACTGAAAATATTAATTATAATAATGTATTATATTGATTACTCCAATACAAGAGACTCGAGATTGAGACTTCAATGAATACGATTTCGCAGAAACCGGTCTGGAAAAATTGAAAGTTCTCTTTCCGTATTGCAAGCAGGAAACGTGTTCTTAATCTATCATTTGAATACGATCTCCTCATGTTCAGCATGCAGGAGTGCGGATGTAATGGATTGCTAGTGATTGAATAATATAATTTTTCATCTCTATGTCGGATAATTGTTCGAATTGGAGTGTAGTCTTCAATGATACCAAGTCTGACAGCTCTTTTTTGCACTAAATCTAAAGAGTTCAAAAGATGATCATTTTCTCCACCCCACACAGACGTTCCATATGTAATAACGGATAGCACCAAAGTGGAATATAATAACTTTAACTCAGCAGCAGAAAAATGCTGATGCTGGTTGATGCTTAATTATAAATTTGACTAGAACTGCATGCAAAAAGAAAATGAGAACTTTCTTTGGAAAAAGATCTGCGATTTTTGACATAGCTCATTCAGATGCTTTGATATGAATGAAAATTGAAAAAGATACCAAGTTCTTGATGCTTCAGCGCGAAAAAGGACGACTGGATTCAATGAGGAGTGGTGTTACCAAAAGCCGTAAAACTTTCCCAATTGCCACTAAGTCATCTCTTATGCAAAAATAACGTTAAGTTTTCATATTTTACATTTTGATCTCAATTGTATAGGGATCATAGTTCTTTATATAATTGAGATTATTGTATAAAAGCTTTCCTCATTATTGAGAAACCTTAGTATTTTTTATTTCATGAATTGTTAAATAATTATAGATAAATTTAAGTAAACCAAATTCAAGCATTTTCGGGGATTACCAGGAAGTGTCCACAGAATTTTTTTAGAAGTAAAGTAAGTGGTCCAGATAAGGCAACACGTTGGTTTTAAAAGAGATTTATTATTGCCAATGTTATCTTCCAAATTCATTCATCTTAGGGAAGCCTTGTAGATATCCAAAAAATTGAAATGTTTCAAACACTGTTTTTTGTAAAATTTAAGCAAGATGATGAAAAAGATATCAACTTTCATAAAATTACCTATCGCTAAGTGCTATCTTATTGCAAATTGACATATTTTCATCCTTAGAAATTCACAATATTTGCCATATAACTTTACAGAATAAAACGTGTTTCGAATAAATTTCAAATGGAATTTACTTTATAGAAATACGACGAGCAACTTCACGTCTAAGACCATTGCCTCCAATTGGACAGTCAAATATATTTTCACCACCACCGGCAAGGCCTGAAGAACCGCCATTCGGTACGGAACCGTTTCATTCTAAAAGAAGAATATCTGCATCTAATAAAATGCCATTTCGATATGGAGTAGAAACACCTGATGCACCGCAACCAATAGCTCGAGCTGCTGTCCATCCACCATGGGGGATTGCACAGAAAAACGTTAGTGCATATTTAGCATTATTCTAATTGGTTAAATCCATTATATGTCAATAGATTCCATATTTTCTTTGTGTTCGATTCGATGCTTAAAGCCAAATTACTAATTGCATTTATTATGTGTCTATATAACTTGCTAGAATATAATTATTCCTAGTAGCATTAATATTAGTTGAACAAAAGTTGACAAAAATTATATTTAGACAGTACCTCTTACATTATATTATAATGCTTCCAATCCAGCTTGTGCCTCAGTCGCTATGCTAACGCAATTACTAGGCCTGAACGTCACTCTAGCAGAAATCGATACATTTACTGTAAGTTAGCAATTATTATCTTAAACTCCACTAATGACTTCTAGTTTACTTTTCAGATATATGTAAAACAATTTCAGTACTAGAGTAGAGCATTATTTAAGAATTTCGAATCAGTTTTTACTCAATATTGATAAAAATGAAAGTTACTTCCACATTTTATATAATTTTTTTGTAAATTTACTCTAATTTTTTATACTATAAGCATTATTTTAAGTTTATTCAAAGCTTAGTTTAAGTTGGACTAGCCTTAAATTAACCATTAATATCAAATTATACTGCATTATAGGAGGAGCATCGATCAGAATCGTTCGTTTCCAATGTAAATCCAATGGCGACTCTCCCTGTTATAAACGATGAAGGCATTAAAGTTTACAATTTAGCGCCTATTCTACGATATCTTATTATGCGTTTCAGTCCAGAAAATAACCCGCTATATCCTGAAGATCCACCTACCAGAGCATTTTGTGACCAGTGGTTGGAGTATAACTCAGGAACATTATATCCGTTGATTCAAGAATTCGTTTCAGCAGTTGTTGGCAACTTTTCATCTTGTGAGATTTATGAAAAGCTAAATGTATGTATTTGCATGTTGATCCACCTCCTATTAAATACTAATTATTTATTTGACTATAAGCGTTAAAACTTCTAGTTTACCCTCAACCACTTGTTTGTTTTGATCACATCCGACCCGAACAAACTCTTTTTAAACAAATATTAGCGCAATATTCAAATTAATGTGAAAGGTATTGTCAATTTTAGCGAATTAGTTGTATATAAATAATTTAAGTTTTAGCAGCATTAAATTGATATTTCAACTTTGTTTCCCCAACCCTCACCCAAATATTCTTGTTTAAGTCATACGCAACCCGCAACCACCACCCACAATGCTATGCTTTTTCGCGTAGGAATTTGGATTTTGCTGCAACATAATTTGATATACTTTAGGAAGCTCTCTCTAAAATGAACGATCACCTGAAGACTTCGAAGTTCTTTCTCAAAAACTCATTTACAATAATAGATCTAGCAATTATATCATCAGTAATACTTCTAGATAAAATTAAATTTGGATTTCAGCAATTCAAGGCATTAGAAACATGGATCCAAACTTTAAAAGGAATGCGCAATTTTAAAGAAGAATTCGACTACTATTACACACTTATAAATTGAATTTCAACCTAAATTAAATGCAAGTATTCAATCGTACTTTAAAATGGATTGTGCTGCACATTTATTGTTTGTACAAATATATAGATTTTTTACATTGGATTAAATAGGAAACTATTTTACAAAAGATCTACATATAGTCTGTCTTTAAATACAACAAATCCTTCACACACTTTTAAATTTACTATTATCACATCTGCAGTTTCGTATTTTAAATATCCAAATAGATATTACAGAGTTTGGAGTAAGCTAGAATTAGGAAAATATAGCCAAGGATCTATAGTTTATTATTTGTTTGCAACAAGAAAATGAGATAAACACTAGCATCATTTATAGATACAATTTTTATGAAAACCATACCATGTGTGAAATTCTTAACTTCCAGCATGTAAAGAATGTGTTCAATTTATATTTTGAAAACTAATATTGCCTAGAAATCCATTTTCGATTTACATGTGTTAACGTAATGCAGAATATAATATCTGTTGGATTTATTTTCACTTTTGACAATACATTACTAAAAGAATTTGGGATAAACTTGCATTAAGGGCTCAATACATAAGTGGCAGGTGGTGTAAACAACGTTTTTCAAACCAATTATGTAAGGAAGAAGGCATCTAAGACAACTCCTTTAAAATAAGGAGCTATAATTTATAAATTGAGGAAGTTGGAACAAATTCACAAATATAATTTTAGTTTTTCAAAAACTCAAAATATTGAAGTAAGATCGTATTTCAATTGCTATCTTTAAAAATTCAATGAAGTTCACTAGAAAAAAACTTTCACATGACATTGTTAAATTTGCTACGTTTTTAATCATAATGAGAACAATTTCCGAATAAGAAAAGATTCTTTGGAAAAGTTTATGCCTATTTCAAAACAACAATAAAGAATGAGCCGTAGACTTTGATTTGAATAGTTATTTCCAGATTAACACTAGAAATGTAATCCGAGATATTGGTCAGGTGTCTTATAAAAGGTTACCATACTTGAATTTTTATTACAAAATGTTCTTGAATCATTGTGGTTAAATTTTCCAAAAATGTTATAAGTAGATGTTTTCATATCTAATGGTTTCCAAATTTCTCAATAGACTTAGAAATTATTGCAATTACAAAACATGATTCTTTCAAATAAGGTTTCAAACTGACCGGATTAACAGAACCGGATCCAGCACTAGTCTGACAAGTATAAATTCGGAAAAATACAAATAACATTTCTCTCAATGATCTCAGTATCATTTACATAAGATGTATGTTATAATAATATTCAACCTCGTTTGCCAAACTCTTCGCTATGTATATTTGTTTTTTTTGGTATATTTTAAACAAATTTAAAATTTGTCTTTCTCTAAAAATGGATGCAACGATAAAACTTAAGTGCTTGACACAAGGCTTGAAATAATTATTTTCAAAATTGAAGATATTCCTTACTCTACAATTATTATATATATATATATATATA
>CABFPE010000001.1:6750261-6769177 GCA_900660155.1 Hofstenia miamia
TATAGTTAACATTTTTGGCTCCTCGAGCCAAATACCTCTAAAATAATACAATTTCCTTAGACGAATGATATTTATATTTTTAAAATTCATTATTAACTGACAAAAATAATCTTGTTAGTTAAATGAAAAACTTAGCAACAAATTAATAGAAAATTCAATATTTCCGATAACTAAATATCTTATTTATGAATTTCACAGCAATAAACAGCTAAATGGAAAATGTAGAAATAGTTGTTCATAAGTTTTAAAATATTATGTATAGAAACAAAATTCATAATTTNGAAGCCGATAAATGAATGTAGAGTGTAGAATTCTTCACACTTTTTACCATCTTTACTACGTCGATTTCCTGGGAAACTTCAACATTTGTCGAATTTTTGAAAAATATGCGATTGGAAAAAAGTATTCGATCGTAAATCATTTCTAAAGCATTAGTCTAAAGTTGCATGTAAAGTAGACAATTTATTGGTATTGTTCAAAGAAATATTACTTCAGTACTAGAAAAAATTTAAATCACCATTCATTGATATAACTAAGAAAGATAAATTTTTTCCTACTAATAATTTACATCGATGATGAAAATCAGCATAGTGCAAATAGGTTGAGGAAGCACAACATCATTTTTCAAGTTACAAATTTAGCAAACTAGTTGGCCCAATGTTTATGTAGCAGTACTCAGGTCACTTTGTTATAAAATTCAAAATCTTTTATTGTAAAAAATAGACACTTGCAGAAGTAAATTTCCAATTTAAATTGAAGTATAATATACATTATATGTACAGTAATACATTACAAAGAAAAATTGAAATGGAAAGAAAATAATTTGCATATATATATATATATATATATATATATAGTATATGTTTAAGTGTGTAATAAAGAACAAAATTTTACGTTATCATATACATGCATGTGAACAGATTAAGCACTGCAACCTCTATAAGACTTTCGAACTTTGTGCACAGACACAAACATATTTCTCCAGAGTATAGATGTCAACTGGCTCAAAAAATTTGTAATTGTTTGGAAATAGAAGCCAGGATTCAGAGTCTATAAAATCCCACGCGTAATGATAGCAATGAATATTTGAATTTTAGATCAATATTCAAGACAAACAGCTCCACAAGTGTTAATCCAAATAGGATACAATCTTAAAAAGTTATTCAGTAACAATTTCAAAGCGTTGAAGCTAAAATTGGAAATCTTTGAGCCATGGAATTTATTCCCAATTATATACTTTTAGTGATTGATCATTATGTGGTGCATATGCTGCACGTGATTCCTTATAACACTTATAAGCATAAAGTTGCAATTGCAACTGCATTATAATAAAGTTGTAAAAAATTCAAACATCCACTAAGCTTGAAGAAAACCACCTGGTCTTAACTGTTGCTCTTTGTCGTGGAAGTAAGTCGCAAATCTAATAATCACATCTTGATAGTTAAGAATTATTTTGAGTTGTCAGAATTCACTGTATACGTTCTTATCTCTCTCTTACTTCAGGAAATGATCTATATTTTGCCATCTTTGACATAAAACTATTTTTATTATTAATACANTCAAACATCCACTAAGCTTGAAGAAAACCACCTGGTCTTAACTGTTGCTCTTTGTAGTGGAAGTAAGTCGCAAATCTAATAATCACATCTTGATAGATAAGAATTATTTTGAGTTGTCAGAATTCATTTTATACGTTCTTACCTCTCTCTTACTTCAAGAAATGATCTGTATTTTGCCATCTTTGACATAAAACTATTTTTATTATTAATACATTTATTAGTAATTGTAACATAAACTATGAACGACCTTAAATAGAAAGCCTAACAAGTAGGGGTGTGCGATATTTGAAATTCTTTTTTAAAATATTACCAATTATGCTAACATTAATGAAAACGTAAAACTTAATCACTCACTTGAAATTTTTCTTACGAAATAATGCATAGGAAAAACTAGTAATGGCAAAATACATTAAATGTAACATGACATTATAAACCAATATTCTAAGTAGAACTACAAAGGGAACCTCATTAAATTTCATCATTATAACAATGTCAAGACCCTATTGTAATAACATTAATGCACAGTGGACCAGAGGTGAACAAAGTGGAAAATGAAGTTTCTATTTGTCTTTGGAATTAATGTAGCTAGACAGTCTCTATTGTAACTAAATCTATTTCGTATATTTAGATGAAATACATTTTGCAAAAATTGTAGTGTATGGTATGACAATGACAATTTTTACAAAAAAATTCTTACCTACTGTACTGTGGGCACTTCCATAGTAATAAGAATGAATACAATGAAAGTCAATGTGAACATAGGCAATACTTATTCTATTAATTTTTCAAATAGTGTTGAAAATTTTAGTGACCAAAGCTAAGACATTTTATAAGGTACTGGAAGATAGGAAAATATCTCAAGAATGTACAAGCAGGTTAAGTCAAATTGTTAATCAGCGCGCCAAAAAAGAAGGATATTTTTGAAAACACTCTTTTTAAGGCAGGATATTTGTTTATTAAGCCCTGTACAAAGAGTTCATCAAAACAATTTTTAAGCGTTTTAAAAATTTGCATAATTTTGTGCGCACTATTTCCAGCTCAGACTTCAATCTGCGCGACCGCTGGGAAATGCAATAAGTGAAATAGACTTCTCAGATGAAGAGGCAGTGAAAAAATCACAAAGTTCTCAGGCACAAACAACACACATTGAAGGATCATTGCCAATTTATCCCACATATTGGTAATTATATAACTTAACTGTGTTGCCATTTTTGCCTCTTTTAATATAATTTATTTCGACTAATAATTACTTGCTTTTGAAGTAAACTAATATTTAAGCACAATGAAATAATTATTACGATATTTTATAAAAAACGTGTCAAAAATTAGTAATTGTTAGAGTGCTGTGGACACTAAAGAAAGCGCATTGAATAATTTATAAGCTCTGATCCAATTGTGTTCTAGGAATAACAGAACATATATCTCATCTAAAAAATATCAATTTTCTATAGTAATATAAATTTACTAAGCCTATCTTTGTGTTTTTTCTTATCTTAGGTTTTATAATTTCATATTATAGCGATTATTATATATTTCATTTTGAGACATTGTCAAAGAAGTGATTACATAATCATATATTTAACATAACTATCGAAACTACAATTTTCTTGAAAAAATATGTACAGGTTCATAGCAACTGTTGTCAAACCACTATTCAAATTATATTAATTATATATTTGGGCGCCAGTGCTTGGAAAGCAATTTATTTTTAATTATATCAAATCGATTTTGTACAAACCTACATTGTTGTACTTAAAAATTATTATCAAGATAAAGAAAAAGATTCAATTCTTGACATTTTGAAATATCAGTTTAGCTTACTATTCCCAGAGATGTTTAGCATTAAGCTTACTGTTTTCAGGGATATTGTGAACATAGCGTTGAGCGACAACTTTGAGCGCTTCATGTTGGTCAAATGCACCAGCTTTGAAGAAAAAGTTGAGGATTGATTTTTCAGTGAAATATGGTTTTTCAGCACTTGTTGTAAAGCTGTACAGAATGCGTTCATGACCTTCGGAATCATTGTAAGCTTCTAAAACAAAATGTTAAACTATTTTTATTTAAAATTTTGTACATTTTTCACACAAATTCGGAATTGCATAATAACATATAGCAGAATTGAATAAAAAAGCATGATCATTTAAAACATGTTTCGAACACTTGTTTTTTTACTGTTTTTCATGTGCACAAATTGAATGAAAACATAGTTTATGTTTAATTAAAATTACAACAGTTGACATGGTTAAATTCACATACAAGAAGAACTTATTGTTTGTTGGAATACCAAGTTACTCAAAATAAAAAACAAGTATAAACACTTCAAATAACATTTATAATCTGTTTGAATATCTAATGCATTTTATATATTTTACAATTGATTCCTAAATATAATCTTTCTATAGAGAGCAAACCATGGCTAAATTCTTGAAAATTACTTCCTTTTTACTGCTTCACCCTGATGCATCAGTTGGAAATGAGTAATTTACCTAGAATAAATTTATTTAACGGATGTTCTTGACAGATTTCATACTAGACTTAGAAGAAAAATGTTGTATTTTGCAATGCCCAAATCTCATGCGAATAGCATCGTAACCGAGAGCGTGCCACTTCACTTAACGTGTGCCATTTTGACGTTTCTTCTTTTAAAAAAGCTAACGCTGTTTTTCCTGGTTGGCTAACAGAAATTAAAAAATTGGGTGATTCATTTGTGTTTATCCCCTACTTTAATTATGGCTAATTGTGGCAATAATAAGACAGATCTGTTAACAGATTTTCAAGTATATTTATATGTTAAAAATATGATCATCACTGCTTCCGTATATAAAATGCTTCTTTAACTATTTCGAGTCTACAAAGCACATTAAATATTGTAGTGCTGGCAAATATAATATTAATGAACTCTGTTATTATATGTACAGTCACTTCAAACGCATTTAAATAATAAATTAGGGTTTTGGACATACCTTTCTTTGCACTTTTGAAGGCTACTAAATCATACTTCGGTTGTTTAGAAGAGTTTGTAAAGGTCGACTCATTTATAGAAAAATTTGGAGTGATACACAGGGAATCCAAGCTTGCATTGCTCAACATTTCTTTATTAATACCTGGGAGCTCGGCTGCAATCCTTTCTAAATGAAATTGCTTATGCATTATTTGATAATTGTATTTCCCATAACAAAGGCTGTTGTTTTGGCAAGAATCTCTGCTTGAAGAGATAGTGCCGGGCATCGTTGAAGTGGGAC
Organism: Hofstenia miamia; assembly: GCA_900660155.1. NCBI lineage: Eukaryota > Metazoa > Xenacoelomorpha > Acoela > Hofsteniidae > Hofstenia > Hofstenia miamia. The sequence goes on from CABFPE010000001.1 coordinate 6,755,063, forward strand.
AAAAGAATAACAAAATGTACAAAGCATTCCATACCAGCATCTTGCAAAATTGAAATGTGAATACATTGCAAAATTTGCTTTATAAAGTGAGAAATGCGTCTCTTGCCTGAGGCTCTGAATTTATCAGATTATCTGCACGACTGCTGACAATATTAATCTTTTCCGCTTCTCATTTACTTATATGTTTCCGGGGAATCCGTTTCAGAGTATTCCATCCAATAAAGAAGGGCATTACTTGATATTTATTGAGCGGTAGGGTGTCCATGGTAGAGGAGAAAACTACTTGTTCAATTCAAATCTCGTCTGTCTTAATAATTTCAGTTATCTAAAAATAAAATTATGTTTACGCGTACAAATATTTAGAATACTTAATTGATAAACAATTTCCACAAAATGAGCAACTGGACTTAAGGTGAAATCGAGTAGACCCCCAGCGATATGAATTTTGCCAGAAATGTCACACAAATTTAGTGCATTAGAGAAAAATTTTACAAAGTAAAGTGAATCGGTGTCAGTTCAAGAAAAATACACGGTCGCAGCATAAATAATGTATCGCCTAGCGAATAGTGAACTGCCGCAACACACATTTTTTATCTTGGTCTTGTACTGGTTCCGTGGTGTGTGCAATTTGCCAGTTCCGATCCTCGTCCATCACTGTGAAAATTGATTCCGAATCCGTACATCTATTTCTGGTTTCATACTCAAATTTAGTGTGCTAAAACTATGCATATATAATTTTTTAAGTAAATAAGTAAAATTGCTAGTGACCTTGCGGTCAAAGTTACAACCTAATAATACCACAATTATAAACAGATTTAACACTAAACTAGCTAAACTGATACTTCTTTGCTTGAGAAACCACGAAGGAATTAGCCAATCAAATCGTACGAATTACATCAATGATGCTTGGAGCATGCAATGTGGGGATTCTCAGGTGGGGTTCGGTGATGTAGAAGATACGTTGTCTTCATCATTTGTGAGCAAATTTTATTGTAAATTTTCTTTCTAGCTTGAATAGGAGTAGATGCCCCCTATTCAGTGCAAACTTTTTCTTGTGATAGTTTTGGATGAATGATTTTGCATGCCCTTATTAAATTTGTTCTAATTTCTTTGATGAGGATTGGTTGCGCTGCATGTGCCAAACAGGGAAGTAGTGTTCTAGAACAGTTCTGATTATTGAAATTTAAATGCTAAATAAATCAAATAAAATGCAATCTCTTAGAAGCTTTTTAACTGTAGTTAGTCAACTTAAGATCTGATTACAAAATCTCTCCTAAAAGATTTACAAAGTTGACTCTTTTCCAAAGAGCCTTTCGTCTTCAATTTCTGGTGGAGCATTGAAATTGCGAAGAAAAAAAATTGTTAGCTCTTGGCATTTACTATAGCTTAGCTTCACGTAGTGAAGATCACACCACTTTCTGTAACATTGGAAATTTCTTGTAATAATAATAATAATAATAATGATAATAATAATAATAACCACAGTAGGATGGAATCAGAGAGACAAACAAGGTATAGGCAGAAGGTGATGCATGGAGAATACTGGAGGACCGAAATGTGTGACAGAGAAGAGAGCAACAAGTGGTTAAAGAAGGCAGGACTAAAACGAGAAACAGAAGCACTGATAATGGCAGCACAGGAGCAAGCATTAAGAACAAACTGGGTGAAAAAGCATATAGACAGAAAGGTAGAAGTAAGTGATAAGTGTAGGCTATGTAAGAAAGAAGCGGAGACAGTAGATCATCTGATAGCAGGGTATGAGAAGTTGGCACAGTAGGAGTATAAGTTCAGGCATGACAAGGTGAGAAGAATGGTACACTGGAGTTTGAGCAGGCAGCATGGGTTAGAAGCAGGAGACGAGTGGTATGAGCACAAGCCACAGAGTGCCTCCAGTATTCTCCATGCATTGCTTTCTGCCTATACCTTGTTTGTCTCTCTGATTCCATCCTACTGTGGTATACCTTCTTTCCTTCACTCTTAGTTCTTATCTTCCTTAACTCCTTAGTTGTCTCCAGTATTGACCCTCTNGTGAAAAAGCATATAGACAGAAAGGTAGAAGTAAGTGATAAGTGTAGGCTATGTAAGAAAGAAGCGGAGACAGTAGATCATCTGATAGCAGGGTATGAGAAGTTGGCACAGTAGGAGTATAAGTTCAGGCATGACAAGGTGAGAAGAATGGTACACTGGAGTTTGAGCAGGCAGCATGGGTTAGAAGCAGGAGACGAGTGGTATGAGCACAAGCCACAGAGTGCCTCCAGTATTATCCATGCATTGCTTTCTGCCTATACCTTGTTTGTCTCTCTGATTCCATCCTACTGTGGTATACCTTCTTTCCTTCACTCTTAGTTCTTATCTTCCTTAACTCCTTAGTTGTCTCCAGTATTGACCCTCTAGGTTGTGCTTCTACATACTCCTTTAGCCCTAGTGCTTCTGCTTCTACAGTTTCCTCCACACTAAAAATATTTAGTAAAAATCTGCCCTAAAATATGACCATCCATTTTTCAAAATGATCCATATAAGCAATATAAAACATTTTCTATTACTAAGAACAAGATATAAAACAAATTCAAAAAATCTTACATAATAATAAGTCAATTTTTTAAAGCAGCTGCTTCACTAAATTGAAATAACATTATATAAATTTCCAAATATTTTTGTGGTAAAAATTTGTTCATAGACCAATAGTTTTCTCACCATAGAGAAACATCTCTCAATTGCAAGCGATGTTGTTTGACATTTTTTAGCTTGGCATACAATTCCGATTAAATGTTCATCTGGTGGAAGTTCAACTTTGATATTTTATGATAGCAGCCTTAATTGAAGCAATTACATTGTCAACTATCATATATGTTGCCTAAATCCGCATGTCACAGTTCTGCAACAAGTGTGCCCTGCAAATCCCATGAAACAATATTGCATATAGTTTCTTTGATGTTTTTCAAATGAGCAGTCACAATCCAGCATTCATTTTTAAGTTTTTTTCTTAATTTAATAAAAATATTCCAAAATATAACTTTTATGACATTTCAGCCACAAATATTACCGTATTTTTCAAAAAAATAAATATGACTTTCTATGACTTTATAACTTCCTATTTAACTGCACCCCAACTCTGAAAACCATCAATTTTAAACAGACTGCAAAATAGACCAACAGAAAAAAATATGACTTTTATGATATTTGGTTGCCCTAAACATTTCTAATATTTGAATTCTGAGGATGGCAATACTGATCCAAATCCGTTAAAATTTTTATTAAATTTATCATTTTTTTCATATAAATTATAGGAAAAGTCTCAAGATTTCTGATAAAAATATTATTCGGTTGCAGAGTTATTTATTAAAAATGTTAGGTGATAGAATCCACCACCGTCATCCCCAGTAGAAACAGGGTTAAATTCATTTTTCTTTTATTTGAAATGTGAGCAAACTAACAAAATATGAGTAAAAAGAAATGAACTGAGCCACGTCTCATTGGAACAACTCCTTGATGCTCTCGTAACACCTATGACTAATTACCATGTAGAAATGGACAGATTCTATCAAAATGTTTTTGACCAATTTTAATTGGGAAATTTATTTTTAGACAAAATTTGTGAACTTGAATTTTAGGATTTGGGTAAACTGATATATTTGATGACAAGATAGGTTTTTGACAAAACTAAATCTAGCAAAATAATTTTCAAACAATTTTTGTAATTTTGAATTCTAGGACTTATACAAACTGATGACAAGTGTCAGTTATAACGTGTTTATTGTAATGAGGTTTAAATGTGTTGCATCGTGCTATAATTTAAACAAAAATAATTTATATAGATGCAAAAGCAAATACTTTGTTTAGATCATATTAATGATTTTAAATTCTAGGACTTAGGCAAACTGATGTATTTGGTGACAAGTATATGTTAATAGAGTTACGACATGTTCATTTAAACAATGTTTTAAACATGCAACACTGTGATTTAAAGAAAATAATTCATAGATGCATTTCATGCGTTTCTATTTTTTAAGCTGTCTATATATTTGCTGTATTTTAATTTGTTGACGGAAATATATTTATTTTAAAGATGTAAGCAAAATATGCATTGTGTTTTTCAAATACAAAGTAGAAAAATATTCACCAAACTTAATAAATTAAAAAAATATTAAAGCAAGATGACGCTCGCAATCAAAAACATAGGAAAATTAAAAATTGCAACAAAAATAAACAACAAAAACGACGTTTTATTTACAGTGAAATATATAAACGGTTACAATTTAAGCAAATGCTGCTAAAAATGTACAATAAAAGAAATTATTATATACAATAATGTACATAAACAACTACAATTTAAATACATGAAGTAACAATTGTACAAAAAAAACGTTTTTATTTACGATGAAATATATAAACGATTACAATTTAAACAAATACTGTTCAAAAGGTAAAACAAAAAACCTTATTTTTATTTGTGATGAAGTATATAATTCATTTGATTTCAACATCAGATAGCAAACCGACAAAAATTCGTCAAAAATTTTCTAAAATAATCAAAACAGGCAAAATTTTAGAAATTTATTTATAGAAGAAGCTCACCACAAAGTTTGAAATCTTTCAGCGTAGTTCTCTTTCCTTTAGCAGTGTGAAATTCCATTATGCCGACTGTATATTCATATGTACAAACTTGAATTTTTTACAAACAAGGTCAGAATTACATAATTTTTTTACTATATCCCATTGCTTAACCTTAAACAGCCTGGTGATTTTTAAAAAATTTTCATGATCCTATAAAAAAAATTTAAACGTTTTTAGCTATTAATGGTTACTCAATCTGAAAGCACCACATGATAGAGGAGAATCTTCTTTCTTTTTCGCTCTAAATCAGCGGCTGGCCTTGTCCCATCGAGCCATGCCGTTGCGCGAAGCCTCCGGTCGGAGGGGCCTTCAGCTCCGCAAACTCTGATTTTTGTGCACAGTACACCTCAATGGGTTTGGAATATCTTTGCACATATTAATAAACACTCAAAGTTCTTTGTTGCCTCCATGAGCTCAAAACCTTCTAAATGCATTAGCACTAAGTATGAGAAAATTTAGATCTTTTTCAAAAATTCGAAAATGTTTAAGAAAACTTGTTAATCTATTCAACAATGCCTGCCACAGCAATAAGCCTTAATAGAAATTTTCAACATTGCATTAATGTATGCTCCCCAATAGACCTACCCATGCCCCAAGATTTTCAAATTTGGAAATAGGCTTGGAGAAAGTTCTTTGTAAATGTGGAAAAACGGTTTGTCCTTTGAAATGGACGCTAGTCTGTTTAAGGTTAAATTTCAAATGTATCCAATCATAAATATTGTTATCAAATTAATAAACAGTCTATCGCAAACTATGTAAACTTGGAAATTAAATCACTTTATAAATTATCACTATTAAACAAAACATTTTCAAGTAATATGAAACTAGCATTTTTTCATTCACAAGTTGAAAAAAATTCTATTATAATAATATTTTTCCTAATTTATACACTTACGTAAAATGTTAGTAAAGCAAAAAGTAAAACGCTTTATTTATCACCGCCTTTGTACAAAAGAAAAAACGAAATAAATACTTCTTGAAGACAGTTTTTTTGTTATCAAACATATTAAACATGAACAAACATTATGAAATTTTATAAAAAATTTGTAATCACATGAAACAAAATTAGTAAAATTAACTTATTAAGATGTAAAAATAGCTTACAATGTTGAATAAATTCAACCGGTATTTATATCGTTGAAAAAACTGAATAATGTTTTAAAATGAAGATATCTTTTCGTCCTAGGCACAGTCCAAAGTAAAATTTCCATGACAATATTTGCATAAACTTTCAAAAATGAGAAAGAAAAACGTACATACACTTAAATTCGACTATTCTATATTGTATATTCAGATTTTATATTTGCATTGCTTATCACAAGATATTATTTAAAATCAAATAATATTTTAATTGGAAACATGTAATTTCAAATAAAATGTATATGATAGTTACGCACGTATCACAGGACATCAATGTGTCCAAAAGGACAGATTCAACACCAGCACCACTAAGAAATCCGGCGGAGGGGTGTTGGCCTACCTTGGTGCCAATGTCCAATATTCGATTTATTTTCGCGATTTCGATTTATTTCCTTATATGAATGATGAGCAGTGTCTTCAATTCAAAGAAGAAATTATTACCAGGCTTGACACGTTCACTATTCTCCATCTATATGTAACTTTCATTCTGGGGGTGATTTCAATCACCTCGAATATCAGAAAATTGCAAGGCGTCATAACTTTACAATAATGAACAAAGAAGCCACCCGTGCAGGAAAGCTACTTGATGTTATGCTGACCAATGAACTATATTATTTCCAGAAAGCGAGGAGCATAGATACATTCGTGCAATCTGAATATAAAGGTGTTATATGAATGATGAGCAGTGTCTTCAATTCAAAGAGCTACTATGCAAAGCGCTTGACACGTTCACTATTCTCCATCTATATGTAACTTTCATTCTGGGGGTGATTTCAATCACCTCGAATATCAGAAAATTGCAAGGCGTCATAACTTTACAATAATGAACAAAGAAGCCACCCGTGCAGGAAAGCTACTTGATGTTATGCTGACCAATGAACTATATTATTTCCAGAAAGCGAGGAGCATAGATACATTCGTGCAATCTGAATATAAAGGTGTTATATGTTAGGCTAAAACAAAGATTCAGAAAAAGAGCTACTATGCAAAGCTTTTTTGTGATTACAAAAGGCCCAATATTCAGATTCTGGATTATCAACTACCTGCTCTTGACTTATCTCCAGTTCTTTACATGTTAACTGAAAATCTTGACAACTCTGTAACACACTTAACAGATATAATCAATAAATGCATTGACTCCGGCTGCCCAAAAAGATACGTCAAAATGTCCAATAGAAACCCGCTCCACATAACCCCTCTCCTGAAGCATCTATGTGGAAAACGGAAATGACGCAGATAAAAAAGGTGATTGTGAAGAACTTAGATTTGAACGAAAAGAAGGGTAGCAAAAGCTTTTGGAACAACATGAATTCAGTAACAGGCAGATTCAAGGAAGACAATCTCCTACTGGATGTAAATGAAGTTAATAATTACGCAACAGACATTTGGAACGATATTGACTACAAACACCAAGGATGTAACTATGTTTGCTTCTTTTCCCTTGATCTATCTAAAGCCTTTGATAGGGTACCTCACAAACTTATTGTCGAACGCATTAACTCCATTCCTGGACTTCACAAGTGTATTGTATCATGGTATGGTGATTTTCTTAAGAAACGATCTCAGTGTGTTCAAATAAACAACAAACTGTCAGATGAAACTGCAATAAATCTAGGACATCACAACGATCTGTATCTGGTCCAACACTTTTTACCTCCACAACAAGTAAACTCCAGGTACCAACGAATCTCTCAACCATAACCCCTTGATCAAGTTTGCCGATGATAAATACACATTGTGCACATGTCGAATTAATGATTATAAAAGTGAGCTATATCTAAATACATCTTTGATTGGCTTCACAAACATAAATTTATTTTGAATACAAGAAAGTGCAAAGAATTGCTTATCCCATTGAAAAGAGACGTCCATCCATCCACAGCAATAAACTTTATACCAGTGCTCGAATTAACAATACTAGGGATCACGATCAATAACCTACTCTCATTTGACCCACATATTGAAAGGATTTGCTCTAAGGCTCGACAAAACCTTTATCTCCTCCTCACACTAAAACTACTAGATTTTAAAGATGACGAGCTCTCGGCCCTTCATCATCTTTAGTAAGCAGCATTCTCACCTATGGCATTGAGTGCTATGGATCTGCTAGTGCCACATCACCGAACCAAATTGACCAAGTACACCGCAGAGCTATAAAGATGAAGCTGATACCTTCGTACACACCTGTTGCAAGTAATCTTAGAAGAGTTGATAAAATACTCCTGCGCACGTTGATGAACTCTCAACACCCCCTGAGCCCGAGGAGTGCTAATATGAGGACAAACCCATACAGGAGTATGTCTACCTTCTCGAATAGAGCGGTAAGGAAGCATTTGTTGTTATTTTTAAATTATTTGTATTTCTTTTATGAGTAGGGTATTATTCCCACTAAGTTTAATAAACTTATTCTTATTATAATAGTGCATATTCTTAAGTAATAGTGCATAGTTATCAGTTTGTAAATATACATGTATAGCAGTTTGTAGTATTGTTTCTTTTTTTTGTTTTTGTTATTTATTTTGCAATACATTTGCTTTAACTCTTGTGCATTAGGTTTGAGCTTAGAGCTTAAATTAAATTAAAAACTATTTATTTGTTTTCCCGAATGCAATTGGATAATTTCAACAATTTTCCTAGAAATGCATTGTGAGTTTTGCAACTAGCCTATTTTTTGTGTTTTAGTTTTCAACATGAATATATTTCAATAAAATTCTCTATATATTCAATTTTTACGAAATGGTGCACATACAACTATTGTCAAATACAATAAATATAAAAACATAAAATCTTGGAAATTTTCATTTAACCCTAAACAATCGGGAAAAAGCTTAAAACTGAAAAACCTCATTTGGTCTTTGCTACAAGTTAATGTAGGCTTAGCACCTTATATATATATATATATATATAATCACATATATATATATATNTATTTTGAGCGTCTCTTCCAATATTATTAAAATACAAGGGTTCCAGTTGCTTTATTTGAATGAGGTCTCTCAAATTTCAATACATTATACTTTCAGTATTATAAACAGGTTCTTTTAATATTATTCGTAAGTTTCATAGAAAACTGAAATAAAATTACCCTATCAAAAAGCAGAACAACTCCGTTTGTAGCAAAATTTGTGAGAGATTCCAGAAAGTAAATTTAATTATTATTGTAATTGCAATACTGGAGATTGCTCACACTACAAAATTGTTTAGAATTTTAGATGTTCATAGAAATTCCTCCAAAACTATAATGGGACACCAAAGTGATGGTCGTATGTCAGAGGCGCTGTCCTCCAAACTATTAAATGAACTTTTAAGTGGACTTCATAGTGAAGAAGAAGCACAGGATTTTCTATTTTCGAAACAGAAGACTCCTCTCCATTTAATATTTCAGAAACTTGACAAGAACCTAGCTGCAGAAGCTTTGTTGTGGTTGTTTAAAAAAGCATGTGAGAGTTGTTCAGAAATATTTGGCGCTTCAACTACAAATTCAAATTCAACACAACTTGTTGATACAGCACTAAACACAGTTAATTGTAGTGACAACACTCCCACACAAACTAATTTAAATAATTGTGTTTATCAACAAAAAAGATAATAATGCTCTAGTGGAATCGTCATATTCCCCGCCTTTTAAAAGATCTGCAACAAAAGCAATCCCTCATGGCACTACAGTGCTCACAATTGGTAATTCACTTCTTCAAAATGCACGAGGTGCTAGGCTAATTAAGGATCAAAAATGCACATTCCATTCTTACAAAGGGAAAAACACAAAAGATCTTATAGAAATCAGCAAAGACTATGGCTTGCAAGCAGTAAATACTGTTATCCTAAACACAGGCTTACTAGATGCCTTGCATGATAAAGAGGAAAACGAGTTTAGAAAAGATATTCTTGAGTTAATGGATGTAATACAAAACAAGTTCTCTCCGAAAAAATTAGTACTACTTGAACTTACTCCAATATTGATTGAAGAAAAACTGTATGCCAATAAAACTGTAGTAAAGTTCAATAAAATTATTGAAGAAATTGCTTCATCCAATGGAACTGTTGAAATGATTCCAATTTTTAAACGTTTTCTTAGTGGACCAAAAATAATAAATCCAAAGCTATTTGCAAAAGATAATTTACATTTATCTAATGCTGGACTTGCAAAGGTACTTGTCAGAATCAAAGTATTCTTTCATCACTATGAAAATGTAGACACAAACAAAAGCAGAGTGTACCAAAAAAACCGCAGGAACAGAAGCGCTTTGGAAAAATAGAATCCACAAATGGGCTGCATGGATTAAATACACATTCCTATAGTGAAATAGCAAAGACGAAAAATATCTCACATGAAGTCAAGCAGCTTCTCCAAAAGCTCATTTACCTTATCAATTAATATGAGAGGGACTACAAGGTATGCCGTTTTTTATCTTGCAATTATATGTTCTGCATGTTTCAAAAATACGCAAATAGAATATGCTGATAGGACAATAGCAAATCTAAACCCTGCAAACAGGAGGAACGTATGTTCTATAGCTCAGTGTAACACTGTAAAGCTGTTTTGCTATATTTTAGCTAAATTATCTGGTCTTTTAATATTTTTTGCTCTTATAAGGTCTGGAGATGTAAAAATAAATCCAGGGCCAAAAGTGTTAGCATACTCCAACTTGGAGAAGACAATGAGGCCTCATAAAAACTTGCTCAAAATTATTTATTTAAATGCCAGGAGTCTTTCAGCTCACAGAAGTGAATTCATTGAACTCGTTAATGCTCTAGATTATAACTGCCTGTACTGCATCACAGAGACATGGTTGAACAATTACCCAATGGATCTTATCAATCCCAACAAGCAAAAATTTTCTATATTCCACAAAGATCAAGGATCTCGGGGAGGTGGTCTTCTGATTCTAATACCAAAGGTCCTTAAACCAACCAGATATGAAGTGTTAGAAAAACACCATAGAATGTTCGAGACAATTTGGGTAAAAATTGAAACTCAATCTTGCAATTACTTCATCAATTTAAGTTACTGCCCAAGAAAACAATTCAAAAAAGAATTTATTGACTTTAAGATAGATGAGGTGCAATCTGCATTAATATCTGAAAATAATCAAGAAATTATACTAGTAGGAGACTATAATATTGACTACTTAACAGCTGGAGACAGATGTTACATTGAAGATCTCTGTGCAAATCTAGATATTGACGTAGTCAATAAAAACGTTCCGACAAGAGCTCGGTCGCTCATAGATTATCTAATAGTCTCATCAGCAAGCATTGCTTGGTATAAGACATATGCATTTACGTCTTTCTCAGATCACAACATATGCATTTATGCTTCAAGCATTTTGTTACAATTTAAAACACCGAAGAAATTAAGTGTATTCAGAAGTTTTAAAAAGTTTGAGAATTCCACCTTCATCAAGCTTCTAAACAACGTTCCATGGAACTATATATACACATTAAATGATGCAGATAAAATGTTTAAGTTTATAATACAACAAATTGCTCATTGCTTAGACAAGACTGCGCCCTACAAAAAAGTGTTTATTAGGCAAAATAGCCCAAGAACTTCTACTACACCAGAGATTCAAAAACTAGAAAAGGCAATGAAGAAAGCCTGCCAAGACCTAAGCGACGCAAACATAAGCCTAGAGGAATATAATGAACTTAGAAATGCACTTAACACCAAAAAAAAAGCAACATAAGCTAGTCAGAACAGAAAATTATTTAGACAGTTGGATACTTGCAAAAATAAGTGGAATTTTTTTAAATAAGTTCCTTGGTAGAAGCAAAGGATCAAATGAAAATATTTCTGAAATTAACATAAAAAATTCAATTGTAAGAGATCATTTTGAAATTGCAACACACTTTAATGAGGTTTTTCAAGCTAACGGCTTGTATAAAGGTACTAAAAAAGAATATAGCAAGAACAGGCAGTACACATGTAGTAGTAAGTTTAGCTTCTATTTTGTAAACAAAGCAGAATTGCTAAATGTTATACGCAAAATTGATAGTAGAAAGTCTTGTGGAAGTATGGGAATTCCTATATTTATAATTAAGGAATATTTAACTCATTTTGAAGAGCATTTATTATTCGCAATAAACTATTCAATAAGTCAAAATGATTTTCCATCTGTTTTGAAAAAAGTGGACATTACTCCAGTATACAAAAAAGGAGATCCACTGCTAGCAGAAAATTACCGTCCAATAGCTATTGGCAACCCATTTGCTAAAACCTTTGAAAGATTGTTATCAATCAAATAATATCTTATATTAATAATAATAATTTGCTTTACAATAGACAATTCGGATTCAGAAAGTCTTACAGCACTACAGATGCACTTCTTTGCATAACTGAAAGTACCAGATATCACTTAAATGAGAATATCTCTAGTGCAGTCGCCCTTTTAGATCTGAGCAAGGCATTTGACAGTTTAAATTTTAACATCCTATATAAAAAGTTAGGAAATTACAATTTTTCGTCAAGTAGTAGAATTAATAGCAGCATTTCTAGAAAAAAGGGAACAAAGAGTTAAAATAGGGACCACATTTTCAAGGTACATAGCTACAGAAACACAGGGCTCTTTTCTTGGTCCCAGTTTGTTTACTTTGTATCTAAATGATATGCATGAAAGAGTTAAATGTGAAGTGATTCAGTATGCTGATGATACTTGCTTAATTACACGAGACCTTAATGTAAAAATTTCAGTAGAAAAACTGCAAAAAGATATAGGACACATAATTCAATATTTAAACATCAATCAACTACAAATCAATAAAGCAGTCTCCTCTAAAAATTGTATCACTAGAAGAACCAACACCACAACAAACTTTTGATACTAAAATCAGGAAATGAAAATCAATGCTATGAAGACTAATCTAAACATTACAAAAAAATCAGCACTAATGCTCAGATATTCCCAGAATGGATTGTAATTTTTCAAAATTTATGTTTCACAGCAAGGCAGAATGAAGGAAAACAGATGTGCACAATTATTATTCTTTTAAAAGACAAGGTGCTTACTATATATATAAAGACCACAAGGGAAAAACTGGCAATGCCACACATATTCTAAATGGAGAAATTCAATGTTTAAGATTTGCAACCTCACAGCTAGCCTCAATTACCATCAATTGTAACAGAAATTTTTCCCCATGTACTAATACATCTTACAGATCTTTCAGCAGTGGTAGTTATAGAATTTATGAAGCATGGGTTAGTGAGTACATGGTAAACTGCTCATATATCAGATTTGGACATCCCCTGTTATTCCATTGAATAGTAACAAGGCTGATTATTATAAATATTTTGTTTATTTTTCTAACAAAAAATGCCACATATACTGTAATATAGTGTATATAACAAAAATTAACAAGATTCAGTGTCTCTTTAAAGCAAAAATTTTTCCTCCCCATCATCCTCTTCCTCCACAAAAACATCACATGTCTTTGTCAAAAAATGTCTGGTTCTCTGCTTTGCAAAATCACTTGAGCACTTGCAGGTCATCGTATTTCGCCTTACTAATTGGGATTGCTGTTGTATTAGTGAGCTGAAGAGAGATCCGTGGAGTTCTGCATGGCTTTGTGATGATTGCGATGTTATAAATGCCATTCCATGAATCTTTGTACAGGACAGATTGCTTGTCATCAGTTTAGGATATACAAAGCATTCTCATTGGTCTAGTTTAAAATGGACACATAGCTTTATAACGTGGGCTGAGATATTTTCTGTAGTTCAGAAAATCTGAATTAGTCAGCGGTATAACAGTGAACGGAGTGGGCTTGCTTCGTGCATCTCGAAATACTTTGACCCAATCTGATGGTAGGTCTACATCAGCCTTACAATTTACTGCATTCATATCTCTATTGCATTCCATATAGGAATGGCCACGGTTTGGATAGTTCACTTTCATACTGTTAAATCTTTTTTAATATGAACAAGCCAGTGAAAATATCGGATGAGTGTGTAATTTTTATTTTGACATGCACATCCATCGCAGAAAAGTTCCAGCTCTACAATCTCTGGTGACAAGTGGTTTTCTATAAAATGGCTTAACATTGAATTTACCTCATCCGACCCTTTCCCAGCAACAGTCTCATCATAGCAGTAAATATAGACATCATCTGAAGCCAGTCTAATGGGACATTGCCTATTTTTCCATTGAACAGTTTGGATATCACTTATTTTTCCACAGTATATAAATATTTCAAAGGCTAAATTTCACTAGATATCACAGGTTTTCCATTTTATTTAGCTTTTACATAAATCTACAGTTCAAATACTATATGTAGGCAAGCATAACTCCAAAATACCAAAAATGTGACATTACTTGTTTTTCCCCTGTGGTCTTCATATATATATATATATATATATATATA
>CABFPE010000001.1:6819921-6831275 GCA_900660155.1 Hofstenia miamia
ATATATATACATATATATATAACTTAGAACCATTTTCCCTAACATGATTTTTATATACTAATAATTAATAATGGGACACGATAGTGATCGTCGGTTTTCTTGCGCTCTAAATTGCTAACAAAATTAATAATGACATTTTTAAAGGAATAGAAAATGCTTATGCTGCAAAGAAATCAAAAGCTAAAACACCGCTTCATCAGCAATTCTAAAAATTAAACAAAGATATCTGAGCAGAATTGCTTTTGAGGATGTTTAAGGAAATTTCTAGTGATTTTCCCGCCCAAATCTTAAATTCAAATTCTAGTCAAGTCGTCAATGTTGATAGCAAGCAATCAAACACATACACACACATTAGTGAAAGCAATCTTTACATACACGATACACCAACTAGAGGAAATAGGGATGTTGACGATGAAATGCTTACTTCCACTATAAAGAAAGTGATATTAAAAAAGTGCAGATGAAACTAAAGCATGTACACACAAAACGCTTGATACGTAATGAAAAATGCGGATTTCACTCATATCTAAGAGAAAACAGTTTGTAACTTAAGGATATCATTAGTAATTAAGAAAAACGAAATATCAACACAAATGGATAAACTCAGGATTAGTAGATGCTCTTACTACTAAATATAAAAAAGAGGAGTTATTGAAAAATTTAGAAATGATATGTTAGAACTATTAGATGAAGTTTTCCGGAAATTTTCCCAAAAATATTTTGTTCTAGTAGAAATCACTCCAGTCACTAACTGCGATAAATTATCAAGAAATAGTTATGTTCACCACTTCAACAAAGTCCTAAATGACATATCATTACAAAATAATTCTATTGAACAAATTAAATTATTCAACAAATTTCTGATGGGTGAAAATAACAAAAGATTTCTAGCGAAGGATGACATACACCTTTCAAGAAGAGGTCTAGCTATGGTTGTGAAGGAAATAAAGAATTCCTTTGATCACTACAAAATAGCCAGAACACAAAGCAGACCCAAGAAGCTTTAAACTCTAGTATAGACCATCAGGGTGCCTTAGCCCCCTTCCCCAAAAACACAGGGGAAGGGTCTCACTCTATTTAATATTTAGAGCATATTAAAATTAATGTAAAAAAATAAAAAATACTTTTTTCGAAATGCAATAAATGTTTTTCTGGTGTAAATGTTTTAGAAAATAAAAAAAAAATTTCAAAAGCTTCAAGTCAATTTAAATTTCCATGAACTCGGACAAGAAAATTCATTCAGTTACGTTATTTGCCGCTGTACAACAGTTTATGAATGAAATTCCTGGTGCTAAGATAATTTATCCTCAGATTCATAAGTTAATCAAGTTATGCTTAACATTGCTGCTTACAAATTGTACTGGTGAATGTTTGTTTTCATCTTTGCGTTACATCACGAGTTATCTAAGGGCTACTATGGGCCAGGGTCCCTAAGCAATTTGATGATATTGAAAATTTAACAATATCTACTGGATATGCTAAAACATGAAGAAGTAGCGAAAATATCTATTAATAATGAGCGATGCATCGCTTATTTTGTTAATATTTTAGGTGTGTTTTCATTGCTTATTCATATTGTTTTATGATTCATTTGTACATGAAATAATTATCACCTCCTGCCATTTAAGTATTGAGTTTAGCCCCCCCCCTCTTCCTTATTAAAAAATCTAGTCGCCACCACTACTGTAAGCCATAGAACTGCTGCACAAAACATGAAATTAATGAGACCAGAACAGAACATAGATACATGAAACCTTGAAAACTATACAATGAAGTTGTGAAAGATATCTCAAAGGATGAGCAAATTTTCCATTCTGCTCAAGAAACTAATTAAGATGACTAAGTCAGATTCAATTATATGTGGTATTCATAAAAATTTTTCTATGCAGTCAAATTTATACTTTACACATGATCCTAATAATTTCAATACTGGGAGAAGATATTCATCAGAATCCAGGTCCTGAAGTTTTTGACAGCAGTGAACTTCATGCATGTTTAACTAGGTATAAAAATAACGTCAAAATAGCTTATATCAACACAAGAAGTCTAGCATCGCATTATTTTGAATTAAAGGTGATTTATACCGTCACAGAGACTTGGTTACATGACAGTGGGCCAGATCTGGAAAATTTCAACAAGTCCAATTTACTATGTTTTTCAAGAATAGAAATGAGATGGGCAGGCTTAATGCTATTAATTCCAAGATATTTGAAACCGGTCCAGTGCAGAGATTTAGAATCTCATTACTGCATATTTAAAGCTTTATGGGTTGAGGTTAAGCTTTTTAAAAAATGCAATTTACCAACACTAATGAATATAATTTACTCTCACTACAAACAGAATAGTAATGAGTTTATAAATTTCAAAAGTGAAGAAGCCTAAAGAGCTATAGTTGAAGACTTAAATGTTGTACTATTAGACAATAAGCTATTTGGCAAGCATATAGATCGTTTATGCAATTAACTTTAAGTAAAGTTAATAAATAGTTCCAAGTATACCAGAGATGTTGCCTTAATGGACTGTTGCATCATAAACTTAGACACAGTTCAATTAAAAACGCATATGTTAAATTCCTTCTCAGATCATAATCTTGCAATATATGTAACTAATGAGATTCACTTAGCTAGAGTAAGAAATAAAGTTTACTTCCATAGTTATTTTGAATTTGAAAACAGTACATTTATATACTATCTGCAAAGTGTTCCATGGAGTTTAGTCTACACAATGCATAGCTCAAGCCATGTGATTTCTTTTATCTCCTGTCATCTAAATGCCTTCCTCGATAAAATTGCTCCATGTAAGGCAAGATACAAAAAGCTAAACCGTCCTAAGAAGGTTCAGAATGAGGAAGTTACAGCCCCGAGTGAAGAAAAAATGATCATGGAGCTTTCTAAATAGAGACGCAACTCAAACATAAATAATTGTAAAAACATCAAGTCAAAGTTTCATATATTGAAATCCACAATATAGAAAAAACAGTCCACACATTTACATAAAAGCCTTTCTACAGCAAAAGACAAGTGGACCTTCCATAAATTATTTCTAAACAAAGATAATAACAATCCAAAAGAATATTGCTAATCATGTGCATTTAGCTTTCAACGACCTTGGTCTGCATAAACGTGAAGCTCAACATTGTGATATAAAGATTCAGAAATTAAGGCACGCATTTTCATCTCGATGTAGAGAGGAAACTGAATTTATTAGGGTAATTAAGCAATCTAGACAATATCACTTCATGTGACAGTAGCAGGATTCCAGCATTCATTCTGAAGAAATTTATATGTTACTTCTCTGAACACTTACTGCTTGGATTTAACTATTCTATGCGCAATTCAACATGCCCATTGAAATTAAAACTTGCTTACATTACAATTTTGAAGAACGGAGACAACACCACCTAAATTACAGACAAATTGCTATAACCAACCCTATTTCTAAAGTTTTTAAAAAACTGTCATCAGTTAAATTCCTACTTAAAAGTTCACGGAATTCTATTTTGCTTTAAAACAGGTCTTAGTATCTCAAACGCATTATTGCAGTTCACGAAAAGTATCCACTTTTTCCTAAATAGTAGTATATGTCGGATTTTTAGACCTAAGTCTAGACATTAATATTTTAAATCTGAAATTAGAGTATTTTGAATTTTCTGTAAATGGCATGCAATTAATTATATGTTTTTTTACCAAATAGACTACACAGAGTAAAAATAAACAATGAATATTCGGTGTTCCACATTTATCTGTGCTAGGGCCTATTTTAATTAATTTGTCTGTAAATTATATCTCTAAATATGTAGATAGTGAAGTAATTCAGTATGTAGACAACATTTCTTTAATCAACAGGCATACAAATCCAATCATTGCAACTAGACAATTACAGACAAACATTACACAAATTATGATTTCATTAAACAAAATATGCCGACAATAAACAAAAGTAAGACCCTGTTCATTATATTTCCACCTATTGATTGTAAAAATATAACAAAATTGATCAGGTTGTAGTATCTGAAGACGTTCCACCCATCCAGCAAGCCAACTCAGTGAAATATCTAGGTGTCCACGTAAATAGGGTTACCTTCAATGAAATAGTCCAAAGTAAACCAAAAAGGAATTGTTCTGGTATTCTGTGCATAAAAGAAATCAGAAAAATCGTGAGAGGTACAGCAATATTAGACGAATTTGTAACAAGCCAGTTCAGATATGCATGAATTTTGTTGAAAAGATTGAGCATAATACAGCGAGAACAATTAAATAGGTTGTTTGACTGGTCTGTTTGCGTAGTTTTTAGTGTTACTAAACTAGAAATCCGTAACACTATTCACTGCTTAGCAATACTTTCGCCTTCTATAATAAAGTACACAAACATGGTAAATCTGTTGAAGAACAACTAATGTCAATAGTTTTCCTTACACCATAACTTATACATACAAGCCGTTTTAACAAATGCATAAATCATTTTCAAACGAAGAACGAATTTTGGAGTACAGGATACGTCACAACAGCATGCGTTATTTGAAATTATCTAAGTGTCAAACATACGGATTGCTCCAAACTTAACATCTCTTAAAAAACATGCTTAAGCATCAACACGATCGAGGTTACTTAAAAATACTAAATGCATAGAGGAACAATGTATACTACTATTTTAACTTGCTATATGTGTGCGATTTTTTTAGAATTTTTTACATGTTTTGTAGCTTAATCTATTGTAATTTTTACTTGTGTTTCTGTAAATATTTAGTTTGTAATGTATATATATATATATATATATATATAATATCTATTATTATTATTATTATAATACGCTTTATTTCCTGCAATTAATAAAAAGTATATAACTAAATAGGAAACGATTTACAAATAAAAGAAATTCATAGAAAATGTGGGATTTTTGAAGTTGGTAAAGACTTGTAAGCGATTGGAAAAAATGTATTTTGACATGCCACTGTTCTGCAATAAGCTACAGTGTATGTTTGACGTGTGAAGGTTGACTTTGACAGCCTGTTGATAAACTTAGAATCGAGTGTTTTTCTGAACAGGTTAGTAAACGACGAATTCACTATCCCAATATACACTGATTTTGGGATATGTGACAGATTCGACTAGAATCGACAAGTAAGGAGCCCACTCCTCAAAAGAATAAAGGTAAAGAGGTAAAACGTAAGTCCGAAAAGTGGATACCCTGTTATTGAGGTCTAGAAACCTATTACATTGGACAACCGTTGGATAATGTAATATATTTTCTTGATAAGCTCATTTACATGCTTGTACCCTTTCAAACTTTTTTCTATGTAAAGACCTAAGTACTTAACGTAGGAAACTGTAGGAACAGCTTCTCCATTTATTTCAAACTTGTGTAACATATCGTTACTATTGTTCTTGGAAGTTTTGAAGCAGATTTCTGTCGACTTCATGACATTATTGTGCAAATTCTTCCTAGTCAAAGTGTGCAGATGTCGTCTATAATAAACAAATAAGATTTATAATCGTGAGTTGATTCACTCTTTGATATTTTACAGAGTAATTTTGTACGATCAGAATACCTTGATGCGTTGGCTTTCGTGTTCAATCTCAAACTACTCTCGGATATGTCATTTGTAGACAAAGTAAAGAGGGTGCCACTCATTGGGCCTCTTTGGGGGAATCTAACTCCAACATGAATGAAGTCAGAGCATGCCTTTTGATTACCGGGATCATATACAATGCATGTACTGCTGTAACATCTTTGCAAGACACAGGGAAATTAACTGAATATCACTGAGAGAATCATTATGTAAAACGCTATTGAATACCGAGGAATAGTTCAAAAATAAGGAGATGTATTCAGTGAATCTAAATTAACGGCAATATAATCAATGTTACTCAATAAAGCACCTGTCGTAGATCTCCCGCGTTTATATGCGAATTGAAGTTGATCAAAAATTTCGGTTGAATTCTGTAAAATGTGGTTAAAAAGGATTTTCTCAAAACGACGAGCAGGCATAGGATTTATAGTGATCAAGAGCGTACGCAGGATTTTCTCACGGGGGACATCATCATCATTACCCAATGCGAAAATTTTTGAAAATATTGAGAAAATATACCCTAAAAAAATGCATATCACGATCCTAGATTCTAAATTTTTCAATTTTTTACGAAAAATATTTTGATTTTTCCAGTCAAAATCAAATTTGGAAACTTGACGGGAGGGGACATTCCACCATGTCCCCCCTGTTTTCGCCACTGATAGTGATCGGTCTAAACTCCTGAAACACATCGCTATTAAAATTGGCTTTCTTTGGGACGGGTTTCACTAATGCCTCTTTTCATTAATCAGGATAGTAAAATGTTTTAAGACATTTACTAAACAGGATAAATTAGGGTTCAGCGAGTTCAGTTACAAACTTGCTAAAAGCCCAGGCAGGGACCTTCCCAGTACAGACGATGTTTTCTTTCCATCCTTTTTCAAAATTTTTCTAGCAACATTTTGATTAATGAGCGGGTAGTCGTCATCGTCATAAGAGTTGTCAGTACGAAGAGGGCAAGTACTTCGGCTTTTATGTTTGTCTATATATTAAGTAAGAATGCGTTGTATTCATTAGCTTGTTTAGATGTTAGAATAATTTTATCAAGTGTATTCTTCAAACGATAACAGCTTACCTCAGCGTAAAACTCACTTTTTAACATATTTTTAATTTTTTTCTAGGTGAGTGGAATATGAAAGGATGCTGATGCGCTTTTGTATAGTGTTCCTTAATGTACTATCACCCAGTTCATGAGAATTTTTTAGTCTTCTTTAGACGCTGTCGACGCTACGATTCTTAGTGATAAATTGAACATAACAGCCAATTGTCTCGGGAACAATATCAACGTTTTTGTTATTACAAAGAGTTTGCTAGTCCGTTGATTCAAGTTGAAATTTAAGTAATCCTCATTAAGCAAATTTGTATCATAGGTAGACTTAGGTCATCTCGATTTATTGTTGGAGTCTAACAGTGGTATAAGGATTATAGACATATGAAAGCTAATTTGAGCGTTACCGAGGGGTGGATCCAATCTTGATAAATAGGAGTTAGGATTACTCACATAAGCAACGTCCAGCTGATTGTTGGAACCGGTGGACGCAGGCTCGTTTACACATTTCGTTAGGCTAAACTTCTTGATAGCTTTAATTTTGCTGCAATTTGCATGCCCTGATAATATTAAAAAGACTAACAGCGTGTGCCACACTCCTTAAACTTTTGCAACTCACTTTGAGTAAGGCTGGCATTTTGCTTTGGACGCAAGTAGATATTTACTATTACAACTGAACCATACATTGACGGTAAAAATACTGGTCTACAGTTTATGGCCATTACCTCAATATCAGGTTCGGAGATTGTCATTATAACATTTGGTTTCACTTTGCGACAATACCGACTAACGAAAATAAATCAATAAAGCTCCTCCACCATGTTCTACGAAATTCACTAGATCTCTGTCGAAACGGAACTTCATTTTAATAGGTTCTTCGAGACAATCTGTCGTGATCTTTGATCCTGTATGCATATGACGTAAAATTATGTGAGATGGCAATTGCATTGAGTTCTAATATTTTATGTAAGACACCATTAGCATTATGAGAATATAATAGAGGAAATGAGCGGGCGTGGAACGGGGGTGCACAGGACCATTAGATATTCGCACTGACTTTTCATTTACTAGTCAACACACCTCTTTATTGTTTACCAGCAGCTTCAGGTTTCTAATTTTTATTGTTCCTATCCGTTCCTTTTTGAATCATATTGTATCTCTGTTTGAGCAACTCTTTTTTTTCTTCCGTTCATCTACGGTTAGATTGCGGCTTATGTATATTTTTAAGTCATAATTCTTGATTTTATATGTACTCCCTAAAATTCTCCTAATGTTCCTCTGACTATCTAACGTGATAAGCATTGAACGAGGCCGATTTGAGTCCTTCCGAAATTTGCCGAGTCTAACTAATGGTGCAAATTTTTCCGGCCCAGGCCCNTAGATTGCGGCTTATGTATATTTTTAAGTCATAATTCTTGATTTTATATGTACTCCCTAAAATTCTCCTAATGTTCCTCTGACTATCTAACGTGATAAGCATTGAACGAGGCCGATTTGAGTCCTTCCGAAATTTGCCGAGTCTAACTATACCACGTTTAAAAAGGCCGGGTCCGGCACCCGTACCCACTGTTCAACAGTGAGCCCGCTACTTAAGCCCTCAGCCCGCCCGTTAAAGTTTTAGTCTGCCCGAGCGTGATTTCATTATGTACCTGTAAATTACTCCAGATCCAATAAAAACATTACAATCAGCTGTTAAATTTACCTGTGGTAGATTTGAGATATAGCAAACAAAATTGTGACAGAGATATTGTGTTTTGAGATATAGTAATCAGAATAGACTTACAATACTTTTATCTTTTCTTCTCTATGGTAGCCCGTGGCGCGCCCGTTAAAATCACCGCCAACCTAATTCGCTAAAGACATCACTTACTGATTTTGTTCCTGGGTGTAGAAGTCTTTATCATTTGCTTCAGGGAGTCCACCAACACGAATTCAATTCATCACGTCTCTGTCGCGACTAAAATTGTCCTGATTTGCACGTTGATTTTCATCAGCTTTTCCTTCAATTCTGCTATTGCGTTTCGGTAAAGACGCTATATCCTTCGCAACTTCGTTAATCTTTGATTCAATATTACTAAAGCTAATTGACAGTTGATTAGAATAGTTACTGTAGTTCTCGAGATGTCAGATAACACGGCCTCCTTGTGTCCATTTTTGACACATTCGTTTCAACACCTTAAGAAGTATTCGCGATATTGATTCAGGAGATCGAGTAAATTTGGCGGGAATCAAGTACACTGTTTTTTCAGTGCATCTTGTTGTTACATATTGTGCATCTACAGGTGCGGATCTATAACTTTCTTATTATTATGGGGATTACTGACGATCTTAAACTCGGTTTTTTAAATAATATTTTTCATTAAAGATAAGAATAAATTTTGATTTTTCATATATTTCTCAATTTTTTAAGGGTCTTGATGATGCTCTATTTTCAACTATTGAGTTTAAGTTTCTTCGAATTACGTTAATTTGCCTAATGTATGCAATTTTATATTAATATATAGATACACCAATTTCTGGTGCCGGACTAAAATTAAATGTGCTAATAATATGCATTATTAATCAAACAGAATATTGAATTGAGATATTGCAAACATATTCTAGTTTAGCTACTATAACATAAAATCAAATAATAAATCACAATGGTCCTAGTTGAAATTAAAAAGTTGGTCTCGGTCTCGTCTAATCCTGTCTCATATTATTTGTTATCCTCGACCACCATCAGTCTCGTGGGTCCGGTATCGGAATCAGTAATGAAACAATTTCCTCATGACTCTATTAACTTTCCCATCCTAATTGTTTTGCGAAATCTGGAAAGAAAAAGACATTAATGAATAGACTGACAATTTTACTGAATTTTGAATTTCAGGATTATGAGCAAATCAGTAATTTAAGAATTGAATGATCTAGCTGACTATTAAAGTAGGAATAAAGCTGCATTATTACATGCTTAGGACCGAAACTTCTACCTTCTAAACCAAAACATTAAAATGGGGGAGATAGTGAATCCCTAATAATTTAATTTATAATGGGTAATTGTACAACAAAAACTGAACAATTAATGCAAAATATTGCTTAAAATTTCAGAAATTTTTAAAATGTTGGTAGAAACATTTATGAAAATCAATAATATTGTAAATACATTTTGAACGTCACTTGCAATTTGTGATAAAGTTAATTTAGTTACTGTTGATGGAAAAATTAGCAGGTGGGGAGGAACTTCAGAAGTCCAATTTGACTAGATCCCCAGTTTTCTGAATCTGAATTTTAAGTCTTCAAAACATGTTGAGCTTTTCATTCAGAATGTTGATATAATTTTCCGTGATCATTTTAACACATTTCTCAATAAATTTCAATGAATGACAACAATGACGACAAAAGACCACTCATGCCATAATGGCTGGATGATGCTTGATTGCTGTTGAGGTGTAGCAGGATTGAATGTTGATGACACTACAGGACATCTAGCAAATGGCTAAAGTGCACAAAACATCTCACTAATGTAATTATTAGTTATAAATTGACCAGTGTACAAATTGTGTTGACTTCATTAGATGCTGATGAAAAACAAAATAGCGACGTGGGCAGCTACAAACATTTGGGGGAGGGGACTAAAATAACTCATAGGTATGTTTTTTTCTAACATTCGGTTACTTTTACAAATAGAATTTTTTAAATTTCTCATAAGCTAACTACGACCTGTACTTTTTAAGCAGAGACCTGTGGTATTTTTGAGAAAAGCTCCTTCCCTCGTGGATACATCCTTGAACAACAATGTGCCTAAATTAAGATTTATGTATACTGTGGAAGCAGTTGACAGCTTTTATAATATACTTGAATAAAATATATTGAATATATTATATATTGAATACCAAAATTTAGAGGATGTTAGATGAAATGCTAACATGTTTGATACATTCTTAAGAATATGTAAGATTATTTGAAAAAAAATTGGAAAGGTTTCCTACATTTCATTAAAATTTGGGAATATTTTGCAATAATTGCCAAACTTTTGGATCGATTTGCAAGTGAAATGTAAAAATTAGTAGGCTTAAGAATTTTAGAAATTCGGAACTAACTTACTTAGCAATCTGACAGCAAACATTTAGAGAGCTTAACAACGACTTTGACAACCAACTTGACACAAATTTACAGCAACCAATTCAACAGCAAGAGTGACAGAGCTCGACTGACTTTGGTCTGACCAACTGACATGTGACTGGCTGACCAACCGACTAACTGAATGACTGACAATCTCTAATTTTTGTTTCCCTATTTATGCGCTACGTCCTGCCTTATATTTGCAATTGGATGGGGTTCCGTGTTCAGATTCAAATGAGCTTCTGAATTTATTTTGGGCCGAAGGTCACGACTTGATGGAGACCTTCCATAATGGAAATTTCTTTTGATCGATTTCCTATCGACAAATTTAATTCCAGAAAGTTGAATTAAGACGGCGTTTTTTTGTTTGAATGTGCTTCACCAGCGGTGAACTGATTCTGACTACAAATTCCGAATTTGATTAATTTTCCGAATTTAAATGGGAAATAATCGATAGTCTACTAAGAATTAACGACAGTCGAAATCCACTTAAAATTTCTAATACAGTAGGTTCAGTTTACAATTTTAGAAACTAATAATTTACATTTTGCAATAATAAACACATAAGCACAAATAACAAAATAGAATGCCAACACATTTTCTGACAATATATATATATATATATATATATATATA
>CABFPE010000001.1:6847951-6858035 GCA_900660155.1 Hofstenia miamia
TAGCGGCGGGGAAAAGAAATCAATAGCTTTTGGAGGGTTGAGTGTCAAGATGAAATTAGCAGCAATACAAGCACGATTGAAAAACGAGTGAAGGGTGCGGTTTCTTGGGATGACGAATGGAGAAAGTGACAACATCATCAGAGCGGGAATTATAGAACTTAATGAAATCAACAGAATCAAGATCCAATTTGCGATTGAGCAAGCGATTGAACAGGAGGGGATCACAGGAATAGAAGTAGAGTGACAGCGGGATAGTGGAAAATTTGAGAAGAGCGTCTTTGTATGGCAAGGGGGAGATCCATTTGAAGGCACGATCTGGATACGTTTTATACAGTGGAGCAACGAACGAGAAGGCCACCAACAGGGCAGGGAGAAGCGCAGATAAGAATAGCGCGAGGAATGGACTTGAACAAAGAGAGTTTCACAGCAGCCGTGGAATTAAAGGGAACTCTGAGGAAGGAGGCAAAGAGTGAGGAATTAGATTTGCGGAGGCGTAAGGACACATGACGAGTCTAATTTAAGTTAGCAGCAAGTTGAACTCAAAGATGAATATGATGAAGAGAAAAGTTCACAGAAAGAGGAATATCAGAAGAGAGAGATACAGAAAAGGAAATGCCACATGTCTTGGTTGGACTAAAATCAAGATGGTTAACGGAAGAACAAGGGGCCAAAAGCTCAAGATCAGAGGTAATATTGGAGGCCGTTGATAGCAACGAGGAAGAAGAGAACAGCAAACACAGAACCCTGAGAAGCACCACTAGAAACAAGAGCAGGAGAAGAAATAGACTAGTTGCTTTTGACACACTGACAATGATTGGACAGATAATACTGGAAGAGTTCATGAAATCAGCATCAAAGCCAAATAAACTTAATTTGTCAAGAACAATAGAATAAGCAAGCCGATCAAAAGCTGTAGAAATGTCAAGAAAGATAATGCAACCAGGATCATTACGATCAGAGTGGAAATAGCAGTTTTCAATCAAAGTGAGCAGGACCCGGAATGTTACCATGCTAAGAAGAGAAGATGAAGTGACGAATTTTAGGGAATACGTAACAAAACTCAAGGCGCTCAAAGATGATTGACGGCCGAGAAAGAATAGGTATTGGACGATCAGAAGTGACTTGAGAAGAGGGAAGCTGATTGGATTTTAACAGTGGGGAGATCCNGCAAACACAGAACCCTGAGAAGCACCACTAGAAACAAGAGCAGGAGAAGAAATAGACTAGTTGCTTTTGACACACTGACAATGATTGGACAGATAATACTGGAAGAGTTCATGAAATCAGCATCAAAGCCAAATAAACTTAATTTGTCAAGAACAATAGAATAAGCAAGCCGATCAAAAGCTGTAGAAATGTCAAGAAAGATAATGCAACCAGGATCATTACGATCAGAGTGGAAATAGCAGTTTTCAATCAAAGTGAGCAAGTTAGTGATGGTAGAAGGACCCGGAATGTTACCATGCTAAGAAGAGAAGATGAAGTGACGAATTTTAGGGAATACGTAACAAAACTCAAGGCGCTCAAAGATGATTGACGGCCGAGAAAGAATAGGTATTGGACGATCAGAAGTGACTTGAGAAGAGGGAAGCTGATTGGATTTTAACAGTGGGGAGATCCAAGATGTTTTCCAGCAATTCGGAAAACGCTTAGAGGAGCAAATGTAGGAGAAGAAATGCTTTAAGTGGATGAAAAGAGTTGAAGAGGTTTCATGAATAACAAAGGATGGGACTCCATCATGATAGCAAGGACCAGACAACTTGCAGGACTTAAGTATGAGGGAAATATCCTGGGCGTTGAAGACGATGTCACATAGGCGAATTAGCGGGGAGGTTGCAGGTGGACCAGGGCAGAGAGATGGAGAGAGAGAGACAGGATCAGAGAAAATCGAAGCGAAATAGGCATTGAAGAGATCAGCTTTCTCCAGATCCAATTGCGCAGAAAGATGGGCCAGTATAGCAATTGTGAGGGGGGGTTAATTCCCTCTAGTGGAAAAATGATTATCCCCGAAGCAGCATGCCTAGGCTAATATACAATCAAGTAGTTTAGAAAATATTTATCATGCTCTGACAGATTTAGCCAATTTCCTGACTGTAGGCACTATACAACCCTTCTTCTCTAGAAACTTCTCCAGTTCAGCAATTATTTTGGCTTCCAAATGAACTAGTTGCGGAAAAAATATCTGTCAATGGTTCATTAGGTTAACAATCATTGTTGGGAGTCTCCTAAATGTGCAAAAGCATTCCATAGAGAGAAACACTGCAAACAATTTTTAGTATTACCTCAGAATTGGCAAAAAGTAGTTTTGCAGTCTGTATATATTTCTTTTGGCTTTCAAGAATGTCAATAGCCGGTGTTAGATTATCCACTTTTTACTACGGTGAGCAAAGTGTTCTGCAACCGTTTTTCCCATTGGGTAACACATACTTGCTTTGCGAGGAATAGTGAATTCGTCTAGATGCTGCCTTTTTTTACTGAAATTTGGTTTTACACAAAGAACTAGTTAATTAACTAATTTGTTTCTTAACATACTCAAAGTTGGTCTAGTAAATTGAAAAAATTAAAGAAATGATTTTTTGGCAAGAATCCTAAAAATGGACATAAAATGGGCTGAAATAGCAATTATCCCTGTCCATCTCTGTTTCATGTGCATGATTGGTCAAAGCAATGAAAATGTTGATGATTAATTCATCCAGTGGCGTAAGGAAGAGACGAGGGACATGATAGGATCGTAAAATGCAATTTTAGAGTGCATTTTCTCAATATTTTCAAAAATTTTCGCGGGGCTTTGTCCCGCTTTTGATCATGACAAAAATGTCCCCCGTCAGAAAATTCTGCGCACGGCCCTGTATTCATCTCATGTGGACAGCTTCAGAATTGTTTGATCTGCAATGCTGTAGTTCATATATTTTCCTTCGTTGTTTATAGGACACAATATGCCTGTCTTGATAATATCTTTGATAGGGAAAAATGATTTATGAAAAATTAGCATCAAAATAAATGTTCACAATTAACTGATTCTTGCAATACATGTAATATCCGACTATCGACAATACACAAATGCAAACATAGCTGTATGATGTTTTCTACACTATAGATTATTTTTATTGAACTTAGAATTACATGGAATTAGCCTATTTTAACGCATTAACGTGTAAAAATTTAGATCAGTTCGATTAAAAAATCTGGATAAATTTCACTTGTTGAATCAACGAAATAGTTGTATTCTAAAGAAAACTAGTCGAGATGGGTCACCGTCTGTTAAAGTAGAAATGTGACGTTTTGTTTTTCAGTAGTTTTTTAGACCTAAAAAGCACCTTACTATTTGTTCTAAGACGACTGCTTAAAGGGATGTATAATGAAATGTAATGAAAGATATTTTCCATTTAGGAGTTTGTTGAAATATAATAGGCCACCCAATTGTAGTTTTAATTAAATGGGTAAAAAATTATAAATGAAATATTAAAATATTTTATTCTATTTGAAATATGCATTGGCCAAGTGAGATTACTTGCAATGTACATGCTAAGGTCTTTTACATTGTCTTCACAATTTATGGGAGCAGAACAATAACTTATTGATTTACTTGAGATAGAATAGAATAAAATTTCTTATTAAGTGTAGTACATTGGCATAATTATACATCTCAACAAAAGCTTCTAATACTACACTTAATGCGTCAATAACAACATAAAATAGACATACAAAATGTGGAAATGATATCAAGTTGAATTTGTTGACATTAAATGACAGATTTTTGAATGCAGCCCAATTAATAATATTCGACATATCTTCTGATATATCCACAAACAATTTTGACATAATTTTGACATCATCTGCAAAGATGTACGGAGTACAGTCTGAACAAAAGTACGGCAGGTCGTTTATATTAATTATAAAGAGTAAAGGACCAAACATAAAACCTTTGGGTACACCATTAGTTATTTCTAAGCATTCGCAGAAAAAATCGCGAATCTTGACGCACTGAAATCTTCCAATTTCATTGTCTAATGGTTTTTGTAATTAACTATATAAAATACATGTATATAAAAATTCATGCAAAGTCAAAGCCGGCTTTGTCAAGTATATTCGAAAATATGGTTTTGGTAATAGAATGGGAAGGCTTGATGGATTTAATAAGTTAATGCATATAGTTGTTGGGTTAGGTTGGTTCTGAGAAATTTAAAATGTTAGTGTATGTGTAGATCAAAGAACTTAGCGGTGTTCTTACACTGGCTAAATTATATCCATAGGGATAAATGGAAAACAACAAATGTTTAAGTATTTTTTCACTTTTGGTTTACGTGGTATTGCAATAGTTAACCTTTCCATATACTATTGAATATAATGCCTTCAACTATATGCAAATTTCACCCCAGACGGTACAAAAAAACTTCTGCACAATAACACATAGAAATACCACAACTATTGGAGATATACATTAAAACGTCATTGGATGCTACTTAGGGAATTGCAATTTTATCATACTTCAAAATATTAGTGGCTAAATTATTTTGAGAGCAGGTGAGATTAAAAAGTGAATAATATATTAATTTATTTAACAGTGAAACATAATAAATATTTATCATTCAAAATTAATAATAACTACCTTGAAAAGTTCATGAAAAAAATTGTAACGGAATAATTTTTATTGAAGTGATAAAATTTCTTAGACTCACTGTGAATTACTCAAGCATGGGGACTGCTTGACATGATAGTAAAATATCTGTCATTCCCGAAGTAATTGTATCTTTCTATTGATGTTGAAAAATTGAACACATTTTTTAAGATTAATTTTTGAAAAATATAATTAATATTATCATTGAAGTTGGCATTTTTTACTTATGCTGTTATTTTTTGAAAAAATATTTAAAACAAATAAAAATATTACCGTTTATGAGGCATATGGCAAAGTAAGTGTTAATTTTATAAATTTTTTCCAATAAATGTGAACAATCGTATTTACAGTCTATATATATATATATATCCCCCTCTAAATGTTTTTTAAAATTCTCATCATGACCGCGTTTCCAAACATAAATTTTTGAAATTTTCTAGGGTAGTGGCTCTTTAATTTACCTACCCTCATGGTAAATATATTTAAGTTCGAGTGAATACTGTGAGAGTAATGGCCAAAAAATGGGTTTTTTGGGGAAAAAGTGCGATTCTCGCTAAATGCCTTAGAAATGTTGAACCATTTCCCGCCAAATGTAAGGTTTTTGCATTTTCCATAGTAAAAAGCGGGATATATATATATATATATATATATATCCAAAATTAATATATGTATATAACATTATTAGTCATAGTAAACAAACCAAAATTCCTTTTCTGGGTAATGAACCATTCATGACGTCATTTTTAGATTGTATAAGCAGAGTGCCCAAAAGGTGTTAAGCAAACTTCACATAATGCTATTCTAATTTGCTCCTATATTAGTAACAAGATATTATTCTCAGGCATTACAAATTCTGCCATTGATATCTGCTGTATTTTTTAAGAAAAAAGACGAATTTACAGAAAGCAATAAGACCTCATGAAAATGTTTTTGTTTTTAGGAAACTTCAATAATTAAAATAATTATTAATTTAATATACTTTGCTAAATTTAATATCTCCATGAACTATTAATAAACCAATTTACAACAAAATGCGGTTGTGTATAATTGATGAAAATAGTTTTAAAATTTATGTCCATTCTATATGAAGCAGATTTGTCAATGAGCCAAGCTTCTAACGAGCCGAGCCGAGCCGGGCCGAGCCCAGCCGAGCTTGACCAGAGTATTGGATATACAATGAGCAAATCAATTTTATAGTGCTGCTTGTTAATTTGATTATGCAGATTTTTCTTTTTTTATTCAATATTGCTTACTTATAATCTTATTTTAGAATAATAGGAAGAGCAATTGAAAAAATCCTGAGAGCACAATATTTTTAAAAAAAATACGGAGTTGAAATGAGCCTCATTGAAAGATTTTCTGTGCGAGCCTAACTTACTCAAAATTTAAACGAGCCGAGCTTAGAAATTACGGCTTGTTGACAAGGTTGATATGAAGAGATTAGAACGTCTACAAAGACGATTGATTTTCATTTTTAAGTAAAACTGTATATTTGAGTTTATTTGTACTTGATTGTAGTTATAAAATAACAGCAAAATATATTTATTTTATTAATCTGCTCATCTATTCATGAAGGCATCTCATGCGCTTCTTGATATAATTTCCTATCAATATCAAGCAGAATAGGTTAGTAGCAGTGAATTTCAGGCATTATTCAAACAAGACCTAGGCCTAAAAAATCGACACTAAGAGTAAAATGTGCATTCCAAAACCCCTACGCGTGTTTGAAAACATAAAACCAGATGCATCAGCGAAAAGACAAGCCTATCCTAATGTATAGGTAGTCACCCAGAGCTACATTCATGGGATGGCTTCCAGTTCTTATGTAGCAAAATATTTTTGCATTTGGAAAAAGTACATCATAATGATGGCAATTTTCTAATATGATTCATTTTTCAATTATTAGCGACATTTCATTAAGCAGCTGTTAACCTATGTCTATTTGAAATTCTTTTTTTAAGAATAGCATCAAGTGCTACCGAACTGTTTTTGCAAATTGTTTGTGAAATATTTCTTCACAACAAATTTTAATCTTTATTCCAAATAATTGCTTTGAGAAAATAAAGAGTAAGTAAGAAATATATTGCCAATAATGGCAATTACGCCGATGAAATCTTCTTTTAAATTCATTTAATATAAGCATAAAAGATTAAAATCATCAATACACAAATATTTTAAGGGGAACTTCGAGAAGTTTTGCACAATTGCATCAGCTATTTATCTTAGGAAAACCCATTCGTATGGCATCTGATAAAAATTTTAGTAATTCCTTTAGGTGAAAAGCATAAACAATCTTTAATTTTCTGTCAATTTCCTTTGACTAACAAGGTTTGAAGAATCTGATGAATGAATTATGTTAAGAACTTAAATAGCATTCTATAGCTATTCCACAATAAGCAATATGAACTTTATCTAAAAGACAATTCCTTTTCCAGAATTTGGTTACATTAAATGCTTAAGATGTAGCAGTCACTGATTTGGATTTAATTTACTGTTGTAAATAAAGTACATGTGCTTATACTTTTGCTTATATAGGGGACAAAAAAGATAGGTTGCTTTCAACTTCTTTACCACATCAAACATGAAACCGGTAAACGGTTACTGTCAAACCTTAACGGTAACGGCAAACAGTCCATACCATTTGAAAATTTGAATGTTAAAGAACGATAGCATTTTTTTAAAAAATAAACTAATAATACGGAAGTACATGTATTTTCATGACAACTTAAGTCTCAGTGACTATTTTCAAAAGAATGTCAATTATAAAATTACTAATAAGTATAAGTCATTTAGTAGATCTGTTCTAGAATTTATGATTGTTGTTATTGTGAAAATACTATTACAATCCCATGTTAACTAGTGTGTGAATAACTTGAAATGCCAAATTTGAATAGAATTTGTAAGAATAATAGGCACTTGCAAAGACTTAACAGCAGCGTTTTAAGCAGCGTTAATGTTAAGCAAAGCATTTTTTTTCGAGCATCGCAAAATGGAAATGAATTTGAATTTTATTATAAAAATCTTTAAAATTTAATAGTAACATTGCATTTAATTAAGAGAACAATAAAATTTTAACAATATTATCATGTTATCTTATCAGTTGCTCATTAGAAAATCGTAATCTTAAGGCATTGCATTATTATCTTAGAACTCGCGTCTGCAGGCCGTGGCTAGGGGAGGGCCAGGGGGCATGGCCCTTCCTTTTGGCCCACTGTCCCCCCTTTATTTTGGCATCCTGGATACAAACCTATATAGTATTAATTCTAATATTCTGTAACTAAGTTAGAGTGAATATCTTTTAGTTGAAATATACATAATACTAATGCAATTCTATTAAAAAATTTAATGAAAAGGGGTGAAACTATCTCATATGAGTAAAACTATGATTAATTTATTGAACTTTGCGGGGCCATGGCCCTCTTAAACTTCAAATTCAAGCCACGGGCCTGTGAGTCTGTAAAGCACATTTAAAGAAATTAACGGGCTTGCCAGACTTTAACGATGCGTTTTAATGCGTAATGTACTTTTAAAGTAACTAACGCACTCACTTGCATGGGATTAATTGAACGCTTTGAGGATAATACATATGTGAATTATCCTAACCAACTCCCAACACGTTACACAATTATATTACCTATTGTGTACATTATAAAAATAGCAACATTACATTGTGTATATAAGGCCTTGTACCTGGCTCTCGAAAGAGGTTATTAAGGAGCCGAAAACTAAAGGGTAAGAACGGTTTTTCAACGGCTACCGTTCTGTAAGTACAACGGTTGATAGTCCGGTAACGGTTCCTGTAATGTAAACTGTTTCCATGTCTATATCACACTAAGATGGATATATATTAGGGTGGTTTATAAAAATTAACATCTAAAGTTCTTTGCTCCCTGGCATGATTCTGTTTCCATTTTGGTAAAAAACAATGTATGCAAAATTTGAAGACAGTCAAATAATATTTAGGGGGTGGCTCAACAGTCTCCAAGTTTTGAGATTTTCCTACAGCGCGCATCATTAGTCGAAATATTTTTGATGAGTATTGATGCTACGGATAATCTTTATACATGAAAATGTTCGCAGTGAATAGTTCCATGAGAAAGTATTGTTCTTTTTCTCGATGTATTAAATGTGGTACCATCACATCGGAACGTCGAGCTGGAGCATGCAGCCTTCTGGAACAGAAAATTTGACACACAGTCCTTAATTTAGCATGCCGCCATCACATTTATGAAATAAGTCTTGCAGCAATATTCTCTACATGCTCCGGAGCTTCCTCGGATCCCGATGTCCAACTTTTCATCGGTTTCAAAAGAATTGGGGCTCCTTTGACAAGTCCAACTATCAAACTGGAAAGGACTTGAAGGTGTGAAACCTGACAGGGAGCGCATCCTTAAGTTTGCAGAATACAAGTTAGCACAGGGTAATCACAGAGATGATTACAAGAAATTCCTGGGGTTAGCTATTGTTTGCCTTGGAGGGAGTCTTCCCTGGTGCTTTCCATCCTGCCAGATGGATGGCAAAAGTGCTGTATTGTCTTAAGATTTGAATGTTTCTTGGACAACTTAAACACCTTACTAAAAGAGAGGAATTTTGCGTTTGTGATGTGAGTATTTTCTCCATCCTCATCTATGTGGAAGCATGGTTTTCTGCCTCTGATGCTGCAGCTGCACCTCGAAGAAGCTACACTCTTACCATAATAACCGTTTCGGAAGAGCAACTAGAGACAAATTGCAGCATCATCTGTGGTATGTATCAGAGGAGCTTGTGGCATTGTTTGATGAAGCTGTTTCAGCACTGACAAAGCGGGCTATAGTGTCAGCTATGATCCCTGAAGAATCAGGTAAAAGCGATGAGTATGCTGATAAAGATCCCCAAAGCTTGTCACATTGGAAGGTTCCATGATTCCACCACTCGAGTCTTTTGCAACTCGCAAGTCAGTACGTTTGCTGAAATACCTAGAAATCAACAGTGACTTCCTTAATGAAGACCCAAACGCCTGGAAAGATAACACTTCATTCAAAAAAGGTCTGAAAAAGTAACAAATTCTCCAGTAATCAACGAAGTGGCTGAGAAAGGGGTCAAACTCATTGAGGATTTCAATGCCCGACATACAACAAAAGAAGACCAACTACAGTTCCTTATGGGCATTGTATCACAACACCGAAAGATGTTTCCCACATCTTGAAAGTCCCTACTAGCATCTGGACCACATTGAGTGTTTGGCAAGCATGATTCCCCCATCTACGACCCAGTTGTCTGACGAACACTGGGGGAATCCAGGAACTTGCTAGATAGGGACCTTGAGCCATCTCTAAATATTATTTGATTGGCTTCAAATTTTGCACACATTGTTTTCTATCTAAATGGAAACAGAATCAGACCGGGAGCAAAGAAATTCATACTTTAAATTTCACCGCTATGATCATGGACTACCCTAATAT
This sequence comes from Hofstenia miamia, assembly GCA_900660155.1. Classification (NCBI taxonomy): domain Eukaryota; kingdom Metazoa; phylum Xenacoelomorpha; order Acoela; family Hofsteniidae; genus Hofstenia; species Hofstenia miamia. The sequence goes on from CABFPE010000001.1 coordinate 6,858,011, forward strand.
ATATATATATATATATATATATATA
>CABFPE010000001.1:6868124-6886022 GCA_900660155.1 Hofstenia miamia
CCACTTGTCTCCTGCTTCTAACCCATGCTGCCTGCTCAAACTCCAGTGTACCATTCTTCCCACCTTGTCATGCCTGAACTTATACTCATTCTGTGCCAACTTCTCATACCCTGCTATCAGATGATCTACTGTCTCCGCTTCTTTCTTACATAGCCTACACTTATCACTTACTTCTACCTTTCTGTCTATATGCTTTTTCACCCAGTTTGTTCTTAATGCTTGCTCCTGTGCTACCATTATCAGTGCTTCTGTTTCTCTTTTTAGTCCTGCCTTCTTTAACCACTTGTTGCTTTCTACTTGGTCACATTTTTCTGTGTTCCTCCAGTATTCTCAATGCATTGTCTTCTGCATATACCTTGTTTGTCTCTCTAATTCCATCCTACTCTGGTATGCTGTCTTTCTTTCACTCTCAGTTTTTGTCTTCCTTAACTCCTTAGTGACCTCCAGTATTGATCCTTTAGGTTGTGCTTCTACATACTCCTTTAGCCCTAGTGCTTCTGCTTCTACAGTTTCCTCCACACTTAGCAGTCCTTTCCCTCCTTTATGCCTTGCCATGTACAACCTATTAACATCTCCATTAAGGTTGAAAGCCTTCTCTAATGTTAGTACCTTCCTTGTCTCTCTGTCTAGCTCCCTAAGTTCATTCTTGTTCCATCTAAATATTCCTGCCGAATATCTCAACACTGGTATCGCCCATGTATTAATTGCTTTTATACTATTCTGCCCATTTAATGCTGACTTCTGTAGTACCTTCCTTACTCTCCTCTTGTATTCTTTCCTTAGCCTCATCGTCATTTCTTCGTGATCTGTTCTATCTTTCTCTATCACACCTATGTACTTGTACCCCTCCTTGACTTCTCAATCTTATCCCCACTGCTTGTCGTCAAACCCTCCCCATCCACACACTTGCCTCTAGTCATTGTCACTGCTGCACACTTTCCTAATCCAAACTCTAACCCTGAATCTCTGTTTGCCTTCTCCAATGTCTCCACTTGCATCTGCAACATCTTCCTTGAACTAGCATACATCTTCAGGTCGTCCATGTACACAGATGACTCACTGCTCTACCATTCTTCTCCATTTTATACCCTATGCCTGTCTCCTTTAACTTTTCTGTGATAGGTATTAAGGTAACTACAAACAGTAGTGGCGCTATGCTGTCTTCCTAGAATATACCCCGTCTAAACCTCAACCTATGCCCATCTATCTCAGTCTGCCACTCTCCCATCTCCCTCTCTAGAAACTCAACCCATTTCTGAGAAACTCCATTAGCCTCTAACGTCTTCAATACCCACCTATGTGATATGCTGTCATACGCCTTCCTCTAGTCTATCCATGTCATAGCCAAGTTTATCTTCCTTCTTCTACAATTTTCCACCACTGCCTGGTCTATCAACAACTGATCTTTGCATCCTCTCGTCTTTGTCCTACATCCCTTCTGCTCCTCTGGTATCAACCTATTCTGTTCTCTGTTCTTTGGGAATAAACCTCTTCAGTTCTAAGTAACATGCCAGACTACTTGAAGTCACTGAAGTTAGCAATTTCCACGTTGTTAGCAGACATGTTATTGGCCTGAAGTTGCTTGCCTCACTACCTTTCTTTGGGTTCTTCTGTATCAGAAATGTCCTTCCCACTAGCATCCATTCTGGACACCCACTCAATACACACTCCTCCAATGCTACTGCTAGTCTCTCATGAACACTTGTGAAAGAACTTCTTCAGCCTTGCAGTTGTGATTACTTCTTCTTCTTGCCTGACTTCCTTCTGCATCTGTACACTCTCTATCTCTGGTACTGCACTTCCCCATATATTGTCCCAGAGCTTTACTGCGTCCTCACCTGCTTTAGCTGTAGCATTTCCTCCTGCATCTAGTTCTTTGTTGAATCTTCTTTCTTGGGTCTCAAATTTCATATTGTCTCTTGCCTGCTTTGCCCTTGCCCTATATTTTCTCAGTTTCTCAGTTTCTGCGACTAATCTCTGCTTAAGCTCTTCTCTTGCAGTTTTTATAGTCTTCCCCTTACCTACCCTGCACCTGTCCTGCACTGCCTTACTTGTCCTGATCTTCCCTATTTGCTGCCTNATATTTCAACAGCTAGTTCTTTAAAATATGGGGCATTTATCCTTAGCTCCGTAGAAATATTGTATAGACTGATTTATATTGTATGCATTTGTAAAAATGTTTTAGTAATCTGTTAATATAATTACGCCTAGAATAATCTTTGCTTCTAAGAAACCTTGCAATTCAGCTGGAAAAATGACAAATTATGTTGAATTGGATTTTATTATTTTAAAATTTCTTAATAAAAAAATATTCTGTGTGATTTAATATGGTTTAAGTAAAACTATGCGCATAATGTTTATCTTGTAAAACTTCATTATCTCAAGATTTATGTGTGTCAAGACTTCACCGAGATGTGCAACATTGTTAAATATGAGATGGAACCGGCCAACAGGCAATTTACCGGCCTGTATTGTTTATAATAAAGAAAATGTAATCTATAGGACTTACACTTAATTTTGAGATACTTCAAAAATACAAAAGTTTAAATTTTTATACCTTTTTTTAGAATTGGAATAGAAGTTTAAAACATATTGGAAAGATTTTCGGTTACAAACACATTCAATCGCAAATGGTAGTTGTTAAGTTAAGCAAATACTTGTAGAAAAGTAATTATGTTTAGGATTAGAGGAAGAAATATACCTATAACATAGAGTCATATAAAAATGGAATAAATCACATTTTGCAATTTTATTAATATTTTAGATTCAAAAACTTGAAATATTTCGTGGGATCCACAAAAATAATTAATAAGTTAAAAAATTCTCTTCTAAAGTTTTGTGGAATCCACAAAAGTATTTTACAAGTGAAACAGAAAATTTCAGAAATTTTGTGGAATCCACAAAAATAGACAATTGAAATAAAATTTTCTTCCGAAGTTTTGTGGATTCCACAAAAATAGAAAATCAAAATAAAATTCTCTTTCAAAGTTTTGTGATATCCACAAAAATATTTTACAAGTGAAACAGAAAATTTCAGAAATTTTGTGGAATCCACAAAAATAGCCTAGCAAAATAGAATTCTTTTCAGAGATTTTGCGGAATTCACTAAAATAGACAATCAAAATAAAATTCTCTTCCAAAGTTTTGTGGAATCTACAAAAAATATTTAACAAGTGAAACAAAGCAAATTTTTGACATTTTGTGGAATCCACAAAAATAGACAATCGAAATAAAATTCTCTTACAGAAACGATTAACACTTATAAATATATTTAGAAATGCTTGCTATAGTAAACCAATTACTAAGTACAAAAAGAAATCCTAAAAAAATTAATTATACTTTTACAAATCAATCATTATAGGGCTGCTGCTTCCTAAAAAATATAGTGATAATGCAAGCATTTGAATATAGGCATGCAAAATTAAGACATTGCATAGAATAAATATTCAGACATTGTTTCAAATTGAAACATCTAGTAGAAAATTCCCTTAGTCACATTCTATGCTTTTGAGGAAAATGGCAAAAAAATTGAAAAAAGCGTGAAATCTAGCATACAATTACAAAATATTTTGCAAATCATATATTGTTTAAGGAGATAGTTATTAATTTGATTTTTAAATTTAATTCGCTTTATTTCAATTGGTAAGTTATTCCATAGATCAACTGCTGAGTTTAAAAATGAATTTTTAAGAAAATGCTTCTTGAACTTCACTTTACTGAATTTGGATGTCCTCGAATGATAAGTTGAACACGCATATAGGGGAAATTGCAGTTTACTATAAGGTGAGCGCTGGTTTGAGATATCCCAAAATTCTATTAATGAAAAGTATCTTATGAAATATGAAGCATCATTAATACAATATAAAGGTTTTCCATTCTTAGTAGAGTAATTTTCGTCATAAATATTAGCTGCCCATTTGATTTATGAATCAATTTTATTTATTAATGAGTGGTTTATATTATTAAATAAGATATTGCAGTATCTGTAATGACTTAATACTAGAGAGTTAACTAACATAAATTTCATTTTTGCATTTATAAAATTGCCTACATGCGCAATAGTTTTAATTCCCATTGCCATTTTGCGTAACACTATGCGTATGTGATTTGAATAGTTTAATTTATTGTCAATTGTTACTCCAAGATATTTGAAAGTTTCACCTTGAGCAATTTTTGACCCCGAAAAATTTAAAATATGTGATCGATGATCTTTATTAAATGGAGACATAACACAGAATTCTGTTTTAGTGGGATTTACAGTTAAATTAAGAATATTGAAGTATCTTAGCAATTGAGATAGATTTTTTTCTAATTTACTAATCGACGTTTCTATTTGATAATCATATGTGTATATACATGTATCGTCAGCATACTGTACTATTCCGCAATCATTGCTTAAACTGCAATTTAAATCATTAACATACAACGAAAAAAACAGAGGTCCTAAAATCGTACCTTGTGGAACACCTTTGTAAGTTTTACCCCAGTTAGAAAATATACCATTTACTTTGACTCTTTGAAATCGATGAAATTGATCACTTAAGTAGCATCTTATTAAATTTATACTATTAGAATCGAAACCAATGTATTCTAGTTTTCTAAGAAGAATCTGATGATCAATGGAGTCAAATGCTTTGGACAAGTCGACAGAAGCAATTGTGACAAAAAGATTATTATCAAGATAAGATCTCCAATTTTCAGTAGCGTCAAGTAAGGCATCAGAGGTGGAGTGACCTTTGCGAAAGCCGAATTGGGTATTCGAAAGATTCTAGTTGTTATAGAGATATGTGTTATTTTTTCGAAAATTTTTGCAAAAGGGCAGATAATGGATATAGGCCGGTAATTGCAACATCTTAAAGGGTTATCTTTTTTATCTATGGGAGTAACATTAGCTAATTTTAATATTGATGGAAAAGTATTTAGTTTTATGCAGTGATTGATGATATGACAAAGGACTAACGATGAATTTTGCACACTCTTTAATACACCATGCCCATATTTCGGAAGGTCCGCTTGAGTTATTGGCCTTTAGCTTAGCTATAGCTTTAAGAACTTCATATCGGCTCACAAATCTGAATGAAAAAGAATTTTGGGGAACTTTGTATCTAGATTTTTCAGGTATAAATGGCAGCGAAGGTCCAAGATAATTGCCTAGGTTAATGAATTGATCATTGAATTCATTAGCAATATCTTTGGGTTTCGGTAATATTGCTACATTAGTATTTTCAATAAGATGCAATTGTTGAAAAGCAGCACATTTTGTTCTTTGAAAAAACCAAAGAATTTTGGTGATGTCTTTGACTCAATGTGAGAATCTCGCTATATAATACTACTGTATGTAAATAATGTCAATGCTTTTAGTAGTCCGTGCGTTGTGCAAATCGTATTGTCCATTACAGCAGATACTTCTGCAAAATCAACCAAAATCTACAGAAATTTTTGTTCCAACTTTCCATTGTCATTTAACGCGCACTGTTAAAAATATAATGTTGGAAGAAATAACTTTAAGGAGAGTAATGAACACGAATAATTCACCAATAGCATGTATTGGCGGCGTGATTTACACTACGCAAAGTAAGTGAGAAGCTTAGACCAAGGAATCCTCCAGAGTTTTTTGATGAAACTGATGAACTCCAGGTTTGTTTTCCAGTGCCAGTAAAGTTGCGATACCTAACAAATCGTGGTGTTATGAATCAAAACTGTCAACTGTAAGGAAATGCTGTATTTCAAATTATAAAAATCATAATAATATATACTTATTGAAAATTTACGAAATGCGTTTATTTTCCACTATAACTTCACAAAAAAATTATGTATGCAATGTTTCATTTTATTTGAAGGATGAAATACATCAAGATCGATCTAGAGATACATTCACAATTGAAGCCTTTGATGAACTTCGTTTATTTAACAAATTTGTTAAATTCAATTATAGATTTGTTATTTACAAATTTTCTCACATCGTTCTCTATGATACAAACATAAACTACCTAAACCAACTGAAGCTGTTCACAATTTAGATTCACTGAAAATGGAAAACTGATTGAAATTATGGAAAAACTTGATATATAGAAAATAGCAAAATTGCATTTTGCTAGGAGTATAGTTATAATAGTTTGAAATTTGAAATGCCTGTAAGAACATGTGTGATTTTTTAAATTCGCAAAGTGCTTTTTGACAGGTTGTTGTAAAAAACATTAATGCATATTTCACAACTGGTCGGCCGGTATTATTGGTTGCCAACCAAGTACCGTTCTGGCCTTGAAATTTTCAGACGGTTCCAAATCTGGATTAAATCATTCACTAAATGTTATGAAATCTATAGAGACTGTAACTTTTCAATTACGAAATCACTGAAGTCTACAAATGCACTTTTTGGAGGACATAATAGTAGGGTTCACAATGCCTTGATGTGCGACATACCTCCATTGGAATACAGTGGTGTACGCAAAGGGATATGGCGGAATGTCCCCCATCAGATTTTAAAAAGTGAATTTAACTGACTAAATCAAAAAAATTTTCGGTAACAAATGAAAAATTTAAAATCTAAATCTGTAATCTACGAATTTTTGAATTATTTCTCTCCATTTATTCAACATTTAGAATGCAATGGATAAGAAAACGTAAAACAACAGCTCGTCACAAAGCACTGCTCAGCAATTTACATTGATATTTTTTCAGTATGCAAGCAGTTATTTCCAATTATCACCATTTACATCTCACAATTCTACTATAACATAAATTTTCCTATTGCACCTTAGTAGACAATATGCAACAACATTGCAAAAAAACTAAAACATTCGGTAATTAATTGCAGTTCATCACCTTATCTTCATTACAATGGAATTTTTATGATCAATCATATTTATAAGAAGAAGTGATTAAAGTTGTTTACACATGTAACACTTAGACACTAAATAAGAAATAAATTGGCTATATCTAAACACTTCTATACACAAATATAATTATTATTCAAAGAACACACTATTTATTAATAATGATTAAAAACAAATGAAAAATGGACATGGGAAACTTTTTTGTCATCAAATTCTAATCAATCTTGCTCATAGCAACAGATTATTACATTCAAAAACCAAGAAACTGCTCTTCAATAAATACTGCAAAATATTAATGAACAAGGTATCTGCATCAAGTATTTTATCACGGCATTTTTGGCTGATAGACATTAAAAAAAACTCACCTTAAGTAATCTAGGACATTTACGTACATGTATATGTATTGGTATTTGAATACAAGCTTTTTACCTCTCGATATTTAAATTTATTCTCAAGTGAAGTGGAAACGTTGTTAAATCAATCGCACAAAATGTGATATCTTTTCTATAAAATTGCATTTGACACAATTCAGATATGTTCACGTTAATGCATAAGTTATCCATTCTGAAATATCTGCAAAATATGTATTTTGAAGGAACAATTAATTTACTTTTCACAAAAACTTCCAAAAAATATAAGGCAACAACGTAGATTGAAAAATTACCAAGAGCAGAGAAAGTAAATATTCTCTTGGGAGTTTTTAAATTTAGTTCACAGCCTTATATTTTAGCGATTTATATTTACTGAAAATAAGAGATGCATCGAGTGCGTACTAATATTTTACCAATCTGTTAGTTTCATGTACATCAAAAACCTAATTTCATAGTATGCCATACTGATGAAAAGAATTATTAATTGACAACCAACGAAAAAACGACTTTGAAATTTATCTAGTTGTGATATTTTACTCAATTAGTTGAATAATAGATAAGCAATCATCTCTACAAATATATTTTCGAACAATAAATTGACTAAGTGCCAGGCCTGTAGTCGAGGGTATACGCAGGTATAACTTCCTCATAAAACAAGCTACTAGCGTATACCCACAGAAAATTATAACGTTTTTATGAATATACGTGGGTATATTCTACCGTAATTGAAATTGAGTAGATTTGACTCTGAAAATTAAATCGATCACTCTATTATTAGTTTAAATAGTTTTTTTATTATGGCATTTATGAAGAAATAAATTTCACACTTTGTGTGCTGGTACCAGTACTGCGGAAAGAATGTTGTGGCAAAAAGGGTTTATGCACTACTGGGGTTTCGCTGTATCAAATTAAAAATGTCTCATGCATGTCAAATTTTAATTGCATCTCATTGAATTGGTTGCAGTGTGAACACAAACAAATTGAAGAAAATGGAAAATCTTGAAAAGTTCTTGGAAGTTTCTCACATTTTTCTTGAAAAAACTTGCAAAAATATGGCAATAAATTTCTTAGAAATGCTAAGAATCTTAATTAAAATTTCGAAAATTTCACAGAAATCATCAAGAAATTTCAAGACTACAATTCAAAAAATGCAATATTACATATTCATAAATGTTGAACATTATAGTCCAAAGTTATCAAAAATGCTACTAATAGCATTAACAGTTTGAAAATTATTACTAGTATAATCAGCTGACTTACAGTGGAGGCGAATTTCCGAATTCTGACAAAAAGCTAAATAATTTAGACTACCAAGAATTATTTTAACATTGAGAGAGTACCAATAAAATTGAAATGTCACTTTTTAATTGACCAAATCCTCGAATAATTTAAGAGTTAAAAAATTATTAGTTCATGTATTTAAAATTAGTACAACTTTCATGAATAAATTATTTTGAGATTTCAATCTATTTATATATTATAATTTTAGAAAAAATCAAAATAGAATAAAAGCTTTTCACAATGCATTGTTTTAAATTGAAGAAGCTTTCGAAGCATAATAATATAAACGTAAACTGGTACAATATTACTGCAACTACAGTCAGCTGATGAATGTTACTACTATTTTAGATTTTACAAAAAATTATTATAAACATAAAACAAATAAATTTGTGTGATACCGTAATAATTTACTTCTAGAAATATTTGAAAATCTTTGCAAGAGAACCATGAAAATGATATTTCTTCTCAAACTCCTTTCAAGATATCCACGAAAAAATTCTTGACAATCTCTTTTATAGAACCTCCTAATGTTTGAAATAAATAAAAAAAATTTCAAGATTTTCTAAGTTTTCAAACTAGGGATATCGCTTTCATATCATATGCCGCTATTGTAGCTTTTATTATTTTTGCTTCATTACCACATTGTTTACTTTTCTTTTTAGTAATTCTTCCGTTATTTCCTCGATTATATAGTAATATTTTCTTAAAACTATAGCATTCCTAAAAGTTAGTGCAAGCCGGTTTTCGAAAAATGTGTTTGGTTTCGGATTTCTTGCACATCAAAATCGCACTTTTCGTTTTTAATAAAACGTTATTCAGGAGAAAAATACCTTTCTAAGCTTTCTAAGCAAATATGCATGTATTTCAAAATTTACATACTATTACGCAACACTCCACTAAGCTAAATCAAAATGCAATATGAGATATAATTTATAAGCAATGTGGTAAAAAATAAAATTTCAATATTAAAATTTACAATATTATCATATACTCTGCTAAAATTCAGTTTAAGTTTCTAATTCAGTGTGTAGAACATATTGTAAGTTTCTCAGATTCCCAAATTTGGTTTAACAAACTGAAACATTAAAGAAATAATCATTGGTAATGTGTCGTTTTTTAGGAGCTTAATTAACCTTAATAAGAACATGCAAAATATATTTCGACTTACAAAGTCATAGTCAGTTTTACAAATTATCCCCTCTAAATTTACTAGATTTTACAATAATTATAATTTCTTAAATTTTAAAAAGTGGCTAATTTATAAATATAGTCTTTTTTGTTTAAACTTGGTTGCAAGGATTTTATAAAAATACTCTCAATAATCTTTAAATTACTTGATCTTGACGTCTGATGTAATATTTTTGTTTCAAAATTTAGTCCGCATTTATTTAGATGATTAGATATATTAGAACTGGTCTCATGTTCTTTAATTCTTCTTGATAGTTGCCTACTAGAAAAACCAATATAATCTTCACCACAGGTGCATTTGATTTGATAAATTATATTGGTTTTCTAGTAGGCAACTATCAAGAAGAATTAAAGAACATGGTACCAGTTCTAATATATCTAATCATCTAAATAAATGCGGACTAAATTTTGAAACAAAAATATTACATCAGACGTCAAGATCAAGTAATTTAAAGATTATTGAGAGTATTTTTATAAAATCCTTGCAACCAAGTTTAAACAAAAAAGACTATATTTATAAATTAGCCACTTTTTAAAATTTAAAAAATTATAATTATTGTAAAATCTAGTAAATTTAGAGGGGATAATTTGTAAAACTGACTATGACTTTGTAAGTCGAAATATATTTTGCATGTTCTTATTAAGGTTAATTAAGCTCCTAAAAAACGACACATTACCAATGATTATTTCTTTAATGTTTCAGTTTGTTAAACCAAATTTGGGAATCTGAGAAACTTACAATATGTTCTACACACTGAATTAGAAACTTAAACTGAATTTTAGCAGAGTATATGATAATATTGTAAATTTTAATATTGAAATTTTATTTTTTACCACATTGCTTATAAATTATATCTCATATTGCATTTTGATTTAGCTTAGTGGAGTGTTGCGTAATAGTATGTAAATTTTGAAATACATGCATATTTGCTTAGAAAGCTTAGAAAGGTATTTTTCTCCTGAATAACGTTTTATTAAAAACGAAAAGTGCGATTTTGATGTGCAAGAAATCCGAAACCAAACACATTTTTCGAAAACCGGCTTGCACTAACTTTTAGGAATGCTATAGTTTTAAGAAAATATTACTATATAATCGAGGAAATAACGGAAGAATTACTAAAAAGAACCGTAAACAATGTGGTAATGAAGCAAAAATAATAAAAGCTACAATAGCGACATATGATATGAAAGCGATATCCCTAGTTTGAAAACTTAGAAAATCTTGAAAATTTCTTGAATATATCTTAATTTTTTTATTTATTTCAAACATTAGGAGGTTCTATAAAAGAGATTGTCAAGAATTTTTTCGTGGATATCTTGAAAGGAGTTTGAGAAGAAATATCATTTTCATGGTTCTCTTGCAAAGATTTTCAAATATTTCTAGAAGTAAATTATTACGGTATCACATAAATTTATTTGTTTTGTTTATAATAATTTTTTGTAAAATCTAAAATAGTAGTAACATTCATCAGCTGACTGTAGTTGCAGTAATATTGTACCAGTTTACGTTTATATTATTATGCTTCGAAAGCTTCTTCAATTTAAAACAATGCATTGTGAAAAGCTTTTATTCTATTTTGATTTTTTCTAAAATTATAATATATAAATAGATTGAAATCTCAAAATAATTTATTCATGAAAGTTGTACTAATTTTAAATACATGAACTAATAATTTTTTAACTCTTAAATTATTCGAGGATTTGGTCAATTAAAAAGTGACATTTCAATTTTATTGGTACTCTCTCAATGTTAAAATAATTCTTGGTAGTCTAAATTATTTAGCTTTTTGTCAGAATTCGGAAATTCGCCTCCACTGTAAGTCAGCTGATTATACTAGTAATAATTTTCAAACTGTTAATGCTATTAGTAGCATTTTTGATAACTTTGGACTATAATGTTCAACATTTATGAATATGTAATATTGCATTTTTTGAATTGTAGTCTTGAAATTTCTTGATGATTTCTGTGAAATTTTCGAAATTTTAATTAAGATTCTTAGCATTTCTAAGAAATTTATTGCCATATTTTTGCAAGTTTTTTCAAGAAAAATGTGAGAAACTTCCAAGAACTTTTCAAGATTTTCCATTTTCTTCAATTTGTTTGTGTTCACACTGCAACCAATTCAATGAGATGCAATTAAAATTTGACATGCATGAGACATTTTTAATTTGATACAGCGAAACCCCAGTAGTGCATAAACCCTTTATGCCACAACATTCTTTCCGCAGTACTGGCACCAGCACACAAAGTGTGAAATTTATTTCTTCATAAATGCCATAATAAAAAAACTATTTAAACTAATAATAGAGTGATCGATTTAATTTTCATAGTCAAATCTTCTCAATTTCAATTACGGTAGAATATACCCACGTATATTCATAAAAACGTTATAATTTTCTGTGGGTATACGCTAGTAGCTTATTTTATGAGGAAGTTATACCTGCGTATACCCTCGACTACAGGCCTGGCACTTAGTCAATTTATTGTTCGAAAATATATTTGTAGAGATGATTGCTTATCTATTATTCAACTAATTGAGTAAAATATCACAACTAGATAAATTTCAAAGTCGTTTTTTCGTTGGTTGTCAATTAATAATTCTTTTCATCAGTATGGCATACTATGAAATTAGGTTTTTGATGTACATGAAACTAACAGATTGGTAAAATATTAGTACGCACTCGATGCATCTCTTATTTTCAGTAAATATAAATCGCTAAAATATAAGGCTGTGAACTAAATTTAAAAACTCCCAAGAGAATATTTACTTTCTCTGCTCTTGGTAATTTTTCAATCTACGTTGTTGCCTTATATTTTTTGGAAGTTTTTGTGAAAAGTAAATTAATTGTTCCTTCAAAATACATATTTTGCAGATATTTCAGAATGGATAACTTATGCATTAACTTGAACATATCTGAATTGTGTCAAATGCAATTTTATAGAAAAGATATCACATTTTGTGCGATTGATTTAACAACGTTTCCACTTCACTTGAGAATAAATTTAAATATCGAGAGGTAAAAAGCTTGTATTCAAATACCAATACATATACATGTACGTAAATGTCCTAGATTACTTAAGGTGAGTTTTTTTTAATGTCTATCAGCCAAAAATGCCGTGATAAAATACNTACATGTACGTAAATGTCCTAGATTACTTAATTACTTAAAGTGAGTTTTTTTGAATGTCTATCAGCCAAAAATGCCGTGATAAAATACTTGATGCAGATACCTTGTTCATTAATATTTTGCAGTATTTATTGAAGAGCAGTTTCTTGGTTTTTGAATGTAATAAACTGTTGCTATGAGCAAGATTGATTAGAATTTGATGACAAAAAAGTTTCCCATGTCCATTTTTCATTTGTGTTTAATCATTAATAATAAATAGTGTTTTTTGAATAATAATTATATTTGTGTATAGAAGTGTTTAGATATAGACAAGTTATTTCTTATTTAGTGTCTAAGTGTTAAATGTTGTGTAAACAACTCTAATCACTTCTTCTTATAAGTATGATTGATCATAAAAATTCCATTGTAATGAAGATAAAGTGATGAACTGCAATTAATTACCGAATGTTTTAGTTTTTTGCAATGCTGTTGCATATTGTCTACTAAGGTGCTATAGGAAAATTTATGTTATAGTATTATTGTGAGATGTAAATAGTGATAATTGGAAATAACTGCTTGCATACTGAAAAAATATCAATGTAAATTGCTGAGCAGTGCTTTGTGACGAGCTGTTATTTTACGTTTTCTTATCCATTGCATTCTAAATGCTGAATAAATGGAGAGAAATAATACAAAAATTCGTAGATTACAGATTTAGATTTTAAATTTTTCATTTTTTTACCGAAAATTTTTTTGATTTAGTCAGTTAAATTAACTTTTTAAAATCTGATGGGGGACTTTCCGCCATATCCCTTTGCGTACACCACTGTATTCCAATGGAGGTATGTCGCACATCAAGGCATTGTGAACCCTACTATTATGTCCTCCAAAAAGTGCATTTGTAGACTTCAGTGATTTCGTAATCGAAAAGTTACAGTCTCTATAAATTTCATAACATTTATTGAATGATTTAATCCAGATTTGGAACCGTCTGAAAATGTCAAGTCCAGAACGGTACTTGGTCGGCAACCAATAATACCGGCCGACCAGTAAATTTTACTTGCATTACTTTATACATTATACATTATATACATTATAATTTGAATTTAAAAAATCACACATGTTCTTACAGGCATTTCAAATTTCAAACTATTATAACTATACTCCTAGCAAAATGCAATTTTGCTATTTTCTATATATCAAGTTTTTCCATAATTTCAATCAGTTTTCCATTTTCAGTGAATCTAAATTGTGAACAGCTTCAGTTGGTTTAGGTAGTTTATGTTTGTATCATAGAGAACGATGTGAGAAAATTTGTAAATAACAAATCTATAATTGAATTTAACAAATTTGTTAAATAAACGAAGTTCATCAAAGGCTTCAATTGTGAATGTATCTCTAGATCGATCTTGATGTATTTCATCCTTCAAATAAAATGAAACATTGCATACATAATTTTTTTGTGAAGTTATAGTGGAAAATAAACGCATTTCGTAAATTTTCAATAAGTATATATTATTATGATTTTTATAATTTGAAATACAGCATTTCCTTACAGTTGACAGTTTTGATTCATAACACCACGATTTGTTAGGTATCGCAACTTTACTGGCACTGGAAAACAAACCTGGAGTTCATCAGTTTCATCAAAAAACTCTGGAGGATTCCTTGGTCTAAGCTTCTCACTTACTTTGCGTAGTGTAAATCACGCCGCCAATACATGCTATTGGTGAATTATTCGTGTTCATTACTCTCCTTAAAGTTATTTCTTCCAACATTATATTTTTAACAGTGCGCGTTAAATGACAATGGAAAGTTGGAACAAAAATTTCTGTAGATTTTGGTTGATTTTGCAGAAGTATCTGCTGTAATGGACAATACGATTTGCACAACGCACGGACTACTAAAAGCATTGACATTATTTACATACAGTAGTATTATATAGCGAGATTCTCACATTGAGTCAAAGACATCACCAAAATTCTTTGGTTTTTTCAAAGAACAAAATGTGCTGCTTTTCAACAATTGCATCTTATTGAAAATACTAATGTAGCAATATTACCGAAACCCAAAGATATTGCTAATGAATTCAATGATCAATTCATTAACCTAGGCAATTATCTTGGACCTTCGCTGCCATTTATACCTGAAAAATCTAGATACAAAGTTCCCCAAAATTCTTTTTCATTCAGATTTGTGAGCCGATATGAAGTTCTTAAAGCTATAGCTAAGCTAAAGGCCAATAACTCAAGCGGACCTTCCGAAATATGGGCATGGTGTATTAAAGAGTGTGCAAAATTCATCGTTAGTCCTTTGTCATATCATCAATCACTGCATAAAACTAAATACTTTTCCATCAATATTAAAATTAGCTAATGTTACTCCCATAGATAAAAAAGATAACCCTTTAAGATGTTGCAATTACCGGCCTATATCCATTATCTGCCCTTTTGCAAAAATTTTCGAAAAAATAACACATATCTCTATAACAACTAGAATCTTTCGAATACCCAATTCGGCTTTCGCAAAGGTCACTCCACCTCTGATGCCTTACTTGACGCTACTGAAAATTGGAGATCTTATCTTGATAATAATCTTTTTGTCACAATTGCTTCTGTCGACTTGTCCAAAGCATTTGACTCCATTGATCATCAGATTCTTCTTAGAAAACTAGAATACATTGGTTTCGATTCTAATAGTATAAATTTAATAAGATGCTACTTAAGTGATCAATTTCATCGATTTCAAAGAGTCAAAGTAAATGGTATATTTTCTAACTGGGGTAAAACTTACAAAGGTGTTCCACAAGGTACGATTTTAGGACCTCTGTTTTTTTCGTTGTATGTTAATGATTTAAATTGCAGTTTAAGCAATGATTGCGGAATAGTACAGTATGCTGACGATACATGTATATACACATATGATTATCAAATAGAAACGTCGATTAGTAAATTAGAAAAAAATCTATCTCAATTGCTAAGATACTTCAATATTCTTAATTTAACTGTAAATCCCACTAAAACAGAATTCTGTGTTATGTCTCCATTTAATAAAGATCATCGATCACATATTTTAAATTTTTCGGGGTCAAAAATTGCTCAAGGTGAAACTTTCAAATATCTTGGAGTAACAATTGACAATAAATTAAACTATTCAAATCACATACGCATAGTGTTACGCAAAATGGCAATGGGAATTAAAACTATTGCGCATGTAGGCAATTTTATAAATGCAAAAATGAAATTTATGTTAGTTAACTCTCTAGTATTAAGTCATTACAGATACTGCAATATCTTATTTAATAATATAAACCACTCATTAATAAATAAAATTGATTCATAAATCAAATGGGCAGCTAATATTTATGACGAAAATTACTCTACTAAGAATGGAAAACCTTTATATTGTATTAATGATGCTTCATATTTCATAAGATACTTTTCATTAATAGAATTTTGGGATATCTCAAACCAGCGCTCACCTTATAGTAAACTGCAATTTCCCCTATATGCGTGTTCAACTTATCATTCGAGGACATCCAAATTCAGTAAAGTGAAGTTCAAGAAGCATTTTCTTAAAAATTCATTTTTAAACTCAGCAGTTGATCTATGGAATAACTTACCAATTGAAATAAAGCGAATTAAATTTAAAAATCAAATTAATAACTATCTCCTTAAACAATATATGATTTGCAAAATATTTTGTAATTGTATGCTAGATTTCACGCTTTTTTCAATTTTTTTGCCATTTTCCTCAAAAGCATAGAATGTGACTAAGGGAATTTTCTACTAGATGTTTCAATTTGAAACAATGTCTGAATATTTATTCTATGCAATGTCTTAATTTTGCATGCCTATATTCAAATGCTTGCATTATCACTATATTTTTTAGGAAGCAGCAGCCCTATAATGATTGATTTGTAAAAGTATAATTAATTTTTTTAGGATTTCTTTTTGTACTTAGTAATTGGTTTACTATAGCAAGCATTTCTAAATATATTTATAAGTGTTAATCGTTTCTGTAAGAGAATTTTATTTCGATTGTCTATTTTTGTGGATTCCACAAAATGTCAAAAATTTGCTTTGTTTCACTTGTTAAATATTTTTTGTAGATTCCACAAAACTTTGGAAGAGAATTTTATTTTGATTGTCTATTTTAGTGAATTCCGCAAAATCTCTGAAAAGAATTCTATTTTGCTAGGCTATTTTTGTGGATTCCACAAAATTTCTGAAATTTTCTGTTTCACTTGTAAAATATTTTTGTGGATATCACAAAACTTTGAAAGAGAATTTTATTTTGATTTTCTATTTTTGTGGAATCCACAAAACTTCGGAAGAAAATTTTATTTCAATTGTCTATTTTTGTGGATTCCACAAAATTTCTGAAATTTTCTGTTTCACTTGTAAAATACTTTTGTGGATTCCACAAAACTTTAGAAGAGAATTTTTTAACTTATTAATTATTTTTGTGGATCCCACGAAATATTTCAAGTTTTTGAATCTAAAATATTAATAAAATTGCAAAATGTGATTTATTCCATTTTTATATGACTCTATGTTATAGGTATATTTCTTCCTCTAATCCTAAACATAATTACTTTTCTACAAGTATTTGCTTAACTTAACAACTACCATTTGCGATTGAATGTGTTTGTAACCGAAAATCTTTCCAATATGTTTTAAACTTCTATTCCAATTCTAAAAAAAGGTATAAAAATTTAAACTTTTGTATTTTTGAAGTATCTCAAAATTAAGTGTAAGTCCTATAGATTACATTTTCTTTATTATAAACAATACAGGCCGGTAAATTGCCTGTTGGCCGGTTCCATCTCATATTTAACAATGTTGCACATCTCGGTGAAGTCTTGACACACATAAATCTTGAGATAATGAAGTTTTACAAGATAAACATTATGCGCATAGTTTTACTTAAACCATATTAAATCACACAGAATATTTTTTTATTAAGAAATTTTAAAATAATAAAATCCAATTCAACATAATTTGTCATTTTTCCAGCTGAATTGCAAGGTTTCTTAGAAGCAAAGATTATTCTAGGCGTAATTATATTAACAGATTACTAAAACATTTTTACAAATGCATACAATATAAATC
>CABFPE010000001.1:6887022-6900328 GCA_900660155.1 Hofstenia miamia
ACTATTCCACAATCATTGCTTAAACTGCAATTTTAATCATTAACATACAACAAAAAAACAGAGTTCCTAAAATCGTACCTTGTGGAACACCTTTGTAAGTTTTACCCCAGTTAGAAAATATACCATTTACTTTGACTCTTTGAAATCGATCACTTAAGTAGCATCTTATTAAATTTATACTATTAGAATCGAAACCAATGTATTCTAGTTTTCTAAGAAGAATCTGATGATCAATGGAGTCAAATGCTTTGGACAAGTCGACAGAAGCAATTGTGACAAAAAGATTATTATCAAGATAAGATCTCCAATTTTCAGTAGCGTAAAGTAAGTCATCAGAGGTGGAGGGACCAGTTTGCGAAAGCCGAATTAGGTATTCGAAAGAATCGAGTTGTTATGGAGATACGTGTTAATTTTGTCGAATATTAGTTTTCGAAAATTTTTGCAAAAGGCGAGATAATTGATATGCGCCGGTAATAGCAACATCTTAAAGGGTTATCTTTTTTATATATGGGAGTAACATTAGCTAATTTTAATATTGATGGAAAAGTATTTAGTTTTATGCAGTGATTGATGATATGACATAAGGGACTAACGATAAATTTGCACAATTTTAATACACGGAAGGTCCACTTGATTTGTTGACCTTTAGCTTAGCTATAGCTTTAAGAACTTCATATCGGGTTAAAAATTTGTACCTAGATTTTTCAGGTATAAAAGGCAAAAACGGTCCCAGATATTTGCCTAGGTTAAGGAATTGATCATGGAATTCGTTAGCAATATCTTTGGGTTTGGTTAATATTGCTCCATTAGTATTTTCAATAAGATGCAATTGTTGAACACGACCTTTATTCCTATTCAGTGCGTTGTTGATAAAGTCCCATTTTCGTTTAGGGTCATTTATTCTAGTAAATAGTGATTTCATATAGTGGTTTTGTGCTACTCTTAGTTCAATAGCCTGTAGTTGTCAACAGTTATATTTTGCATGTAGGTTTTGTAAGGCCGATGTTTGCATTTGACAAGTTTTTTTAGACTGGGAGTTAACCAGGAAGAGCGTGTAATTTAATGAATAGAACTTTCGTATTCAATACGAAAGTTCTATTCATTAAATTACACGCTCTTATGTCTAGTAGACAAAATTTTCTTAGTTGGACAATATAAGTTTACATAAGTGGTAAGTGAATGTATAAATGAATTGAACATAAAGTTTACATTTTTTGGATAGAAGGACACTATTCCAAGATTCATTTTCTAAGCGAGTTTTTAGAATTTTTATTAATACTGGGTCCCCTTTACGAATCTCTACCCAAGTTCATTCGTTTGTATTCTCCATATTGATAGATGAAAAGCAAGTAATGATACAATGAGCAGAATAGGGACATTCACTGCAGGCATTCGTGTAATTGTTAACTATGTCAGTTAGCCAGGTTTCAGAGATCCCTAAGATTGAGTTTTTCCCAATTTGGTGTACTAGTTCATTGTATGAAGATAGTTTATTAGTAAGATTTTGGATGTTGAGATGAACATATTTAATTCGAGGAGTAGATAAACTCATCATTCTACAATAATAGTTGTATGTGTAAATCTTGGACATATTCGGCCCATGATTTGGTTCAATACCTGCTTTGAGCAAAAGTAGAAAAATTTGTGCACCTAATATACTAGAATATGTTGTGATCATGAAAACTACTGTAAATCAGAAACGAATTAAATGGGCAGCTTTTCTATGAAATGTTGAATTGCTTGGACTTTTACCTTTAGCGTATCCTTGACTAGTTGCATTTTGGCAAAGATTACTTAAGTATAGACAACTGAATAATAAAATTTTGAATCGATTACGTTTCAAAATAGTACTAATAGATAATGGTAACAATAAACTGGGTATTGCTAGTACAAAGTTTGTCAATAATGTGAAAAGGTTAAAGAACATACGTACCATGATTAAAAAAGTTTACAAAAGTTCAAAAAGTTCCGGATGCGGTTAATTTCCGCGGGTAGTAGAGTCGGAACGGATGAAACGGCGTCTGCATGGCTTTTAAATGGCGGCGAGATGAGTGTGTTATGAGATGGGGCGTAGTAAATTGGCGGTGGCGAAAATTTAAAGCGATTGTTTGCGGTACTTGCACTTTGTGTTACGTGAGCGTGAGTGATCGAGGGACGAGGAGAAGCACTGAAGAAATTCTTAAAGGTGCGTGCAAATAGTGCATACCCTAATCTGGAAAAATGATTTCGTCATGAGCAAAAAGACTCGCGTTAATTGAATTGCCTAAATAAAAATAGTTAAAGTTGTTAAAAAGAGTGTAATCAAAAAGTTTAGCATTTTGTTTAATTAAAAAGTTTAATTCAATTGCTTTTTTGTTAAGTTGTTTGTTGTAGGGGAAAGGAGCAACTTCACCCATAAAAATAGTTACAAAATTAAACTTTGATTTGATAACTTCAATGAGGTGTTTGTAATTATCTGTGAGGTTGTCTTTTTGTTGCATTATGTCGTTGCGGCCAATTGTAATTAAATTTTTTTTCACTTTTGTAGAAGCGGTATACTGGTTAGTGTTTCAGTGAGGTTAACAATTAATGGGTCTGGATAGGAGTGAACGGATACACAGGAGTTCTTGATTAAACCTGGCGCTCTAAGATGGCGAAGCATTGAGGAGCTCAGTATAAGGAAGTGTTCTTGCAATCCCGCTCATATTGCGTGTGAACATTGTGGACGGTAGTTTGTTCTTGTTTTTCGCTAGTATTTTTCTCGTTAGCTCCTTAGTGAGTGCATTGAACGGAGGTAATAATTTGCACGGGACGAGTCATCACTGAATGCATCTGAGCGTAGCGAAGTTAATTCGGCGTGCTCGCGAGAACCGACTGCTCTCGATGAAAGCAGTTGAATTATGATGATGTCGGTCAGGGTTACGAATCTTGAAACAGAATTAAAATTAATTTCAAATATGAACGGTTAGTGTCACTTGAGGTAGTGGCTGGGTCCATCTAAGTGGTGATCAACTTCAAACCTGGAAATTACATGGTCTCGTCTAGTTCTACGAAAACAGCGGATCATGTTCGTAACAAGGAGAGCCAAGTTGGCACCTTATCCAGTTGCAGGCTATGGAAAAGTCGGTATGCTTTTTATCAGCGATTAAACCACAAAGTTGTTTTAGAAACTCTTCAGTGAGAAATAAAAGAAATTCATATATCACAATAATTCTAAAAGATTTTGCAAACCAGAATTCGTTTTTGATTTATATTCATAATTGGCGTAACTATTCTGACAATGGCCATTAATGAGAAAATAAGTTTTATCAATAGTAATTTGGATCAATCTTATAACAAACACTGTCCAGTGGTAAGGAATTCTTACTTGGAAATTTTGGATTTCAGAGAATTCTAAGAAACTCATTAACGAAAAGCATAAAGCCTATTGACATTTCTGTAATAATAAATGCGATGACAATATGAAGAAATACAAAAATGTAGAGAAATGATGCAGTCAATAGCTGTAAACGCGATCTAAGTTCATTTTTGAAAACTTTAAATGAAATTAAAGCATCCTCTCAAAAATGGCTTACTATAGTAACCAAGAATTATCATCCTTACCTCCGCAACTAAAAAAAATGAAATAATAAACAGTTAGTACTTAATAGTGATCTTTTTGTACACTTTTATATTGTAGAAAGCACTTACTTAGCTAAATAAATGAATAAATTTGCATTCGCAATTTGATGTCTGTATGTAATTGCACTTTATCATGATGATGAAATTTATAGTCCAAACATACTCATCAATTCTCAAATCTTTCAACTTAAACAATAGTTGCATTCCTTTAAGAACATAAGGATACATTACTACTTTGATTGGTCTAGTCAATAAATATTTTGAGCTTTATATATATATATATATATATATATATATATATATAATTTATAAGTGAAACACATTTTATTTTCGCTTGCTTCGATATATCTCTGCCATCAGCAAAATGTTTCTCAATACAAATTTCCAAACAATAATATATATTTTTACAACTTAGGTAAATGTAAATTATATTAATCGGTTTTTCTTGTAGCATGGCTCCATTGAGAGAGTAGTGCCAATTTGGAAGTGGGCCGGGCCAAGTCATGGCCAAGGTGCGATGGGAGAAGGTTTTTTCAAAGTGGGCACCAAAGTTCCCTGCTTGATAAAAGTTAGATATGCTTGGCAAAAAATTACTCTGAACTTAACACAAATAATCTTGCATAAATACATTGTATATAATATTCTAGTTAGAAAGCTTTAAGATAAGAAAGTTTATTGAATTATAGATTATTTCTACAATAAACAAACAACTCCAATGAATCTTCAGTAAAATCGCAAGTATCTGTGCTGGAACAAATAGACTACTGCTAATGCTTCACTAATTGTAGTCTGCTGCGGAATTTATTTTCTGCAAAATTGGTTCTAACGAGCATAAAAGAACATAAATAATGTCTGACACAGGAATCATTTACTTTTCTTGAAGAGTTTTGCATCTGCCATTTTTATATCCGCTTTAATAACTCCAAATATTAATTCCTCCTCAAACGGAGAATCCATTAGTGATTTTAGTTAGCACCAAGGAATTATACAAGGTCTCCGGTTACTTTTTATAGAAACCCAGATACTTCAGTTTTAGTAAAAGGAAAAGTGTGGATGTTGCAGAGGCTATGGTTATACTTGTTTGCATACTAAAGTTCAAATTCAATGCCTAAAACCATGAGAGATAGTCCTTTTTACTCCAAGTTTTTGTGGGATTTCTCAAGCATTGTTACGACAATAGATGACTTCTATGGATTTTTCCACATTGTGCTTCAAATTTTTCTTTTTAAATTGTTCTAAATTGCCAATAATCTCAGTTGCTCTATTTTTATGGAAAAATCACCAACAACTTCGGAGTTGTCATCAGCAAGAATATTTGATCTTACATTATTGTAACTAGCATAAAGTTCAAAATTTAAATTGATTTTATATGCTTTAATAATGCATGTTTGTTAGTAGGTTTCATATTTTTAGGAATAATAGTTTACTGTTTAGAAATTAGAAAATCATTTTTCAAAGTAAAGGATTGAAAATATTTGGCAGTGATGGAGTATGACTAACATGGAACAACTATAATACAATAGCACCTCGTGAATTGTTTCTCTAGTAGAATTTTGTTAAGAGGTCATTTTAGGGTAGAAGAATATACAGCTTGAGGCAGATGTCAACACGTAAATATGGGGCAGGGCAAAAAGTAATCAGATCACCATTTTTTAAATCTGGACTCAATTGGGAACTTATGGGAAATTCTGTAAAACTAAAGTTAAAATTCTGATGAACTGGCTGCAATTTTTGAGATGACTGTTGCGAAAGCCAAATTTTTTTGAAAATTTATTTTTTTTGCTAAAATCTATACCAAAAATAGTAACTATTTAAAACATGCAAAATTCTGGGATGGCTGATATGTGGAATCACCCTCATTTTATAACTTCTCATAAAAACAATTCTGAAAATAATAAAAAATATTCCCCTAACTGAATGAAGTTTCTTTAATGAAAAATAACGTAGTCGGCTTTGTCATTATTCAATTCAAAGGATAGCACTCAATATTATTATATCGAAGGGAAATATAATGAATAAAATCCATAAGATCCCATTACTCTTGGAAAAACGAAATAAGCAGTACAAGTGTAGAAAAAAATACTGAAACAATATTTTGCAACATCTCATATTAATTAACAAAATTATAAATTGATTTTAAAACTATTCTGAAATAATTTAGTTGCTTATATATTATAACTTGTATTGTGTTTTTTGCTTTAATTTGCCCCCCCCCCTTTTTGCGACCACCATAATCTCTCAATATTGCATTATTTATGGACATATTGTAATATAAAGGAATCAACATTTAGTTGTGAAATATTTTTAAAAAATTGGGATAGCATTTTGTTAGTGGCCAATAAAATTAGAAAGCTGACTAAGGGCCCATGTGCCTTCTTCCTCCGGTAGTCAAGTCACTGCACGCATTCACCTTCGCACCCTGTAAACAAAATCTATTCAATGTAAACCTGCTGTTTGAGTCAGTATAGAGCCGTTTTGGGTCATATTTTACAAGTCTCAATAGCATGCATACAATATAACTTTCTCTACTGTCAAGCTGAGCGCACATTAGTATTAGGATACCTTAACGGCAGAGTCCGAAGCTATTTATATAAGATAAGATAAGATAAGAGATTCTATATTCAGATAAATGTTTACAATTCAATAACTGATAATTTATCTGAATAGCGTCATAAATTACATAAAAGTAACCAATCTACAAATCAACTTACATTACAAAAAGTAACAATTCTTACAGGCTATGGATGAATTACTTTACATTGCTATTTTAATGACGAGTTATCGTATAGTCATTGTTGTAAAATTTAAATCCTAACCATGATGTACCTAAAATATATTTTTGCTTAAGGAAGATTTTTAAACGCTTTTTAAAAGGTTTCAATTTTTCAATGCTTTTAATTTCTTTAGGTAGCGAATTCCAGGTTCGAATTGCGACATTAATGAAAGATTTCTTCAAAACTTTTTTCTTATACTTAACACATGTAAAAATTTTAGATCTTGAATTCTGTTTATTCGCAAATCCCGGGAATTTAATTGAATTATAAGGCGGTAGATTTTTTACTAGTTTGAAAAATGTTAGCAAGGTATTTAAAATGACGAGTTGTTTTGGAAAGAGAATTGACCTAGAAATGTAATGTTTAGTTTTCGATGAATTTTTTGCTGAGATATTCAGTGCCCATTTTAATTGAATGTCAAGTTTTCTATAAAGCACATCACTTAAATCAGTAAATAAGATGTTTGCATAATTAAGGTGGCTCATGATAAAAGCATGGAAGAATTGAATAATTGCACAAGGTGGTAACTGCTTAACTACTAGTGTCATACTTCTTATACCTATAGCTAATTTTCTAACTATTAAATTGATGTGAGAGTTGAATTTTAGCTTTGAGTCAATAGTTACTCCTAGGTACTTGAAAGTGTCCACAATAGGAACATTAATATTATTTACATTTAAAGTCACTGCAGAAACATCGTAATTGCTTTTATTCGGCTGTAAAATACAAAATTCTGTTTTAGCTTCATTAATATTCAACTTGTGCATACAAAAGCATTTTGACAATTTGTTACAATTCAATTGTATAGATTCCGCTGCTAGGTGCATTGATGAATTATCGCTGAAAATGCTAGTGTCATCGGCATATTGGATTAAGTTGGAATTAGTTATAGAATGCATGTCATTTACATAAATACTAAAAAGAAGAAGACCTAGAATCGTACCTTGAAGCACCCCATTGTAAACCGGTAACCATTCTGAAATAATATCATTTAATTTAACTCTTTGGAATCTTTGATTGAGGTAACTAGTTATCAATTGCTTACTATTACTAGAAAAACCTAAGTAAGATAGTTTTTCAATTAGAATGTTATGATTAATCGAATCAAAGGCTTTTAAATTTATTAGAATCAAGTGATGCTCTCCAAATTTCAGTAGCATTTAATAGTGCATCAGTAGTTGAGAAATTTTTGCGAAATCCAAATTGAGTGTTTGATAATAAATTTATTGAAATGTTCAGTAATTTGATTATGTAACAATCTTTCGAATATTTTGCTTATTGGAGAAGTAATTGAGATTGACCGGTAACTCGTGGCAATTGATGGATCGTTTTTCTTAAAAATAGGAGTAATGTGAGCAAGTTTTAAATTATCCGGGAAGTAGTTAAATTTTATGCATTCATTAAAGATAAAATTTAATGGATTTGCAATGATGCCTGCAGAATTTTAAGGACCCATTAGGAAATGCTTGAGGGACCGCTTGATTTGTTGGTTTTACGCTTATTGATTGACTTAATAATTTCATAACTAGTTGAGAAGCGGAAGGAAAATTCGGGTGTAAAAATTTTGCGTGAAACGTTTTCGTACTTAACGAGGGGGNGGGGGGGGGGCATTGTATTTTCCTAGTTTAACAAAAGTCTTATTAAATTCATTTGATATTTCTAAATTGTCAGAAAGATTGTTTTCTTTCTGATCTTTTATCACATCAATTGAGTTTGATTTTGATCGCTTATAATTTGTGATTTCTTGTATTAGCTTCCATTTTGAACTTTCACTTGGAACGCGCGCATATTCATTCTTAATGAATTCGTTGAATGCCTTACGAGATTTAATATTCGATGCATTTCTAGCCTTTTTTATGCGGCAAAATTCTTGCTGGTTTGAGAAATCATAAAATGTTTATACGTTTTGTTCTTTTCGCGAATCAATCCCTTGCAAGTGTCAGTTATCCAAGGTTTATTCGAAAAAGTATTGTTTGTTTTGGAGGGCAAAATCTATTAAGATAAAATTCAAAAATTTTTAAGAAGTTTTCCAGCATTTCATTTAAATTTGGTGCAGAATATACAGGAAACCAATTTTCTGATGAGAGGGATAATTTAAAATTATTAATATTTTCCAATACATTTTTCACGACTTTTAATCAGTTTCATGTTATTTTTTGGGGCTGAATGAAACCTTTGAAATTTGATAGATGTAAAACAGTGGTCAGAGAATGGGCATTCAGAAGTAGTATACTCATAATATAGATTTTTGTTCTCAGCTAGTATAATGTAGTCAATTAGTGTTGTGCTCGATGATGTCATTCTAGTAGGTAATGTTTTATTGGCCAATACTAAATTAAATGTGTTCAGAAACAGATACATTTTACATTGGTCATTAGCATTAAAATAATTTAGGTTCCAATCCCCCGAAAAGTACTAAGTCTTTATTTTCAGAACAAGCAAGTGATAATTCGTCTTCTAGTTGTTGAATAAAAGAATTAGAGAACTTCTTATGCGGACAGTAGGANGAAGTAGTATACTCATAATATAGATTTTTGTTCTCAGCTAGTATAATGTAGTCAATTAGTGTTGTGCTCGATGATGTCATTCTAGTAGGTAATGTTTTATTGGCCAATACTAAATTAAATGTGTTCAGAAACAGATACATTTTACATTGGTCATTACAATAAAAATATTTTGGTTTCCAATCCCCGAAAAGTACTAAGTCTTTATTTTCAGAACAAGCAAGTGATAATTCGTCTTCTAGTTGTTGAATAAAAGAATGAGAGAACTTCTTATGCGGACAGTAGGATACATTTAATAACTGCTTTTTAAAACGTGAATTTTTGATTGGATTATTAATTTCAACTCATAAACTATCAAAATTTGATTCGTTATTACTCTTAATATCGTTGCGAATCTTGGGATTAAAAATAATGCACCTCCACCTTTGGATTTTCCTAACGCTTTGTTCAAAATTTTATCCCTTCTAAATAGTAAATAATTTTCATTAACAGTCCATGAGCTATCTCAATCTTTGTTTTTTAACCAAGTTTCGGAAACTGCGAGAATTAAATCATTTTTATAGTTTTAAATGAATTGCCTATATTCGAAATTTTTAATGCTTAGATTCTGAAAATTTAAATAATTGAACTACATCTCAAAAATTCCTTTAAGTTGAGGAAATATCATTAATTGAAAGATGCATTTATCGAACACTTGGCAATTGCAGCACATATAGACCAATTATCTATCAAATAAGAAAACTAATAACATTAAAGAAGAATCAATATCCAAATAATTTTATGCATCGACATATTAAGAAATCATTAGAAGACATTGAAAATAAGAGCAATGCGGATTATCATCTGCTTCCACAAACTACAATCAAATTTCTTCAAACTTTCGCAGATAAAAATTAATAAATATACTAACAATTATAGCTTTTGATTTTTTGAATTCATCATGTTTTAATAAAATATAAACAATTTTAAACAATCAAACAATTTTTAAGACCTAATAAATTATGTAGAAGTATATTTTCCAGAATTTTCGGAACAATAGTAAAAAAACTAAAAAGCAAGCACCAACGAGGAGCATTTAATGAATGATCAGGCTAAATTTCACGAAGACACAATGAGAAATGACCAGTTTTTTCATCAATTTGGAGTTAGACAAAGGTAAATTTACATGATCAAGAAAAACAACTTTAAAAATTAACTGAAAAAACCTCTGAATTTGTAAGAAATTGCATTTTTATAGAAAATTGATATGAACAAGAAAAATATTCACAACTTCCGTTCCAATATTCATAATTTTTTCAATATTTTCTTCAGAAAATTTCATAATATAATAATAACACAGAAATAGAATGCAGAATATTTATTGACAAGAAAATTTCAGAAAGTATATGGAAAATGAACAAAATTGATCTACAAATGTGTTTTCCTACGCATGCACCATGCAGTCATTTTCTCAAACATAGAGAAAATCAAGTTGAATCTTTTCACTGCAGTTCTTTTGTTGCTACTGCACACCTCACATAGTCGTAGCTATGTTTTCCAGTCTAGCCATTTTTTCTCTAGTGCACTTGTAACATTGAAAGTAAATTCCAGGCTGGGCCTATTCTTATTGGAATTAAGCTGATAAATTATATATTCAAAAAATACAGAACACTACTTTTTTCCAAAAATTCACTGTTCGTCAGATTCATCCACACAACCCACGCTTTTATTGTAAGCATGTATTAAAGCTGGCTTAAACGTCTGTTTCATAATTTCCCCGTTTTATTGTAACTCACGTTTCTAATATTTCTATCAGTCGAAACGAGGATGAGTGAATTATTCTGGACAGAGAACACATTAGAAGTTCTCGGTTAATAAAATATTTAGGCTCGCCAACATTCAATTTTTTGTTCTTTGGGTATAAGCTTTCTGTTGCGCCTTATAGTGCCAGTTATGCATGTCCCTTTCTCCAGCGATGTGGTAAACTCTACACTGGTATAGAAATGGTCATTAAATAGATGGTATCCTTTGTTGAAATAGTTGGACAAAATTAGGAGATTTTCAAACACTACAGAAACAAGAAATATCTATTATATTTTATTTTTATCTTCATTAGATTGTGCCCCAAGATAACACTAAAACCTAAACAATATTTCATGATAGAATCACGGAGCATCCAAAATTTTATACCTCATTTATGATATTATTAATATGGTGAATATTGTTTGATGGTGGAGTTTGGCATTTTGTTCCAACCAAAGATTCATCTATACTTGCTGTTTATTGGGTACATAATGCTAACGAAAAACTGTGTTGGCAGACTATCAAAAAGTCACATTTGACAATGAGTTGTATTCGGGATGCCCTGGTGATGCTAGACTCTCACTTTCATCTAAATGAAAAAATTTTAGAAGTAAGTAAAATTTATTTCTGGAAAACATTTTAGAAAACCACGGAATATGAGGTGAATTTTTATTCCAGTAAAAAGAAATAGCAGGCCTTCGTGTGATGCCCATTTCCATCATTACTACACAAATGCTTCCATCTCTGCCATTGTGCAAGGCCTCCAATATTTCAAGCGCGAATGAGGTTTCAAATTTGGATGTGATTCAGAAAGTTGTAAAGCATATCAATTAGTTTCGATAACTATTATATTAGACAAAAATTAATTGAAATGCTCCAATGGGACAGCGTCACCTTGGGGAACGTACTCCTGTCCACACACTTCAGAAATGCATGCTGAGATTGTTTTGTAAACGTGGCATTTAATGGTAGTTCCACAAATTGCATATTTGATTGGGCCATATTTTCAAGGCCATCCAGCCTACCGCTACTGTCACTAATCATCCGCAACCTCGATTGACAGGAACTTCCGCTATCACTCTTGTAATAACCAGCGCAGTCTATTATTTCAACGTCTGTATCTAAAAATTCATTTGTATCGGACATTCTTGAAATTCAAATTAGAATAAAATAATCACGTTGTTTATATAAAAAATATATAATCGAAAATTGTTAGAATGCGATATAATGAATACAAATACGAAAACCGTAACACGACCATTATCGCACGCCAAAAGAAAACTCAAAATTAGTGCTATCAAGACGCTGGCTTTTTAACAACTACACGAGTGCTGTGTGAGAGTGCTCCTTGGCAATAAGGGTTAAGATTTAGATATTTGGGTACTAGCAATAATACACATCCACTCGTAACTCAGGTTAAAATCTAATAATTGAATGCTGTGTAAAACCAATAAAATATAGAAATTAGCAGTTTAACCATATTCAAACTAGGAGGAGGCGCTGATTACTGCTCAACAAATGTATTAAAATTCAATTTTAAATAGTTAACATTCTAGAACTGCAAATTCTACTTAAGTTAGCAGTGAATTTAGAAGCTTTGGGATTTAGAAAATATGTACCAGAAACAAGGACATCTCATACCTGTGAAAGGTCCTTGACCAGAACGAATAGTATATCAATAAAAATAATTTGAAAAAATAAAATAATTTCGTTTTTGTAATGAGTGTTAAACGGTAAGATTTATTTTTTGCTTAATTAACAATCATGCATTATTCAGAAATTCTAAAAGCTAGTTCTCTTATAGAGGATGGACGAATAAACGCACTATTTAAAGATTTTTCTAACCTTGATGACTTTATAAATGAACTAAAATTATCAGATGCATTAAAACTTGAATATGAAGATATTGTTTGTGGCATAAAGTCGAAATTCATTAAATGCTTGAAAAATCAATGTGAAAATGTATAATTGAGTGATACTATTACTCCTACAATCAAAGAATTTCAACATTCGAAGATATTTAAGCCAAAATTAGTCATTTCAAGTAATAATTTAAAAAATGATGATGGTAGTTTAAATGAAAAAGAATGCAAAAAAATTGTTCAAAATGTTGAAAAGTCAATTAAAAATTTGGGAACGAAAGGGCCAAGTGTAGAACAAATAAAATTAAATGACAAAAATGATATTATTCTTACTTTGTAAATCTGATGAAGATGCAAATATTACAGAAAGAGCACTTGGTAAATTGAGGAACATAAACATAAAAAAATCGATCAAACTTATGCCAAAAATCAAGATTACTAATATACCTTTATATGAAGACGTAACTAACTTTAAGGAATTTAAATCTAAACTATTTGCTGATAATGAAAATATTCTCAAGGATTTTGAAATGGAACATTGTGAATTAATATACAGTAATGTTAACAATTATAGCAAATGAAACGAAGTAATAATGAAGGTTTCAGCAAAATTGAGACATGTACTGGTTGGAAAAAAATTAAAGCTTGGTTTTGGAATTGTTCGTACTTTTGATCATTATTATGTAAGAAAATGTAGTAACTGTGGTGAATTTGGTCATTCTACAAAGGTATGTTCAATGAAAACATCTAACTGTATGTACTGCATGGATAATCACAACTATAA
>CABFPE010000001.1:6921302-6932248 GCA_900660155.1 Hofstenia miamia
ATTATAAAGAAAATCTTCTGCCACAAGCCACCATCACTTATCTCTCAAGCATCATTTTCTGGACCTGAAGTAAAAAAATTACTAAGATTAACACAATTTAAAATTAGCCTAACTGAAAGTGAACGGGTCGCTTGGAATGCTTTTGAAAATTCCTGTATGGCTGTTTTTGGAAGAACACAAGCAACAGGCGAATCACTAGCATCTTTAAAACAACTATTTAATGCTTATCAACATCTCGGTCTCTCAGTTACGAACAAAATTCACTACCTAAAAAATCATCTATCCTAATTACCACTGAATTGTCGCCTTGAAAATGAAGAAAGTGGTGAGCGAATGCATCAAGTGATTGATATTTTTGTGCAAAGATTCGATTTGGACATTAATATGTTAGCAGAATGCCTTTGGTATTTGTCACTTTAATGTATTTACTGATTGTTTCAAAAACTTTTATGCTTTAGTTGGATTATTCATTATTCAAAGATTTCAAAATGGCATATTTTTAAATAATTTTCTATTGGAAATTTTAGACCAAATATAATTTTTCCGCAAAAATCAATATTATTTTTGTATTTCCCACAATATTTTGCATATAATGACATAAAAATTTCGTCTGGAGGAATTTGATGTTAACACAGTGATAGTAAACTAGACAAAATTAAAGAGCTTGTTAAAAAGTTGAACTCTACCGAAGAGGAACACGAGTTAGTTGTCTTGACGCAAGCCATAGCAACTATTAATGCTGTGATGAACGGCCTCAACAAAGCGCAAGTGGACAGCAGTAACTGGCAAGAACTTTATAAACAATTACTTTCTGTTGCAAGAAATAGCTGGGAGCTGGGGCAAGACCAGGTACATTTGCATATTCTAGATTACATGTCTTGGATTGAGAATAGTGTTACTGTTTTGTTTGCCCTTATTAATGGCGCAATAGAAAGATTTTGTTCGGAAAAAATTGAGGCCGCAATATCTTGGGCAAAACACAGCAGCCCCCAAATTGGTGATGCACTTGAGAAACGGTATTTAGACATTATTATGGGAACCGTCCGCGAGCCTGCCCAAATGCTGAATGTCTAGATAAACCACTTCTTAAACAAGATACCAACATCTGAAGCAGTAGTAGAAAGAGCATTCAGTCGTTACAAGAAAGTACACATAGCTCAGCGTGCCAATCTTTCGCCTGAGTTTGTAGAGAAAGTGCTGTTCGTTAGGTACAACCCGCAATCCGCGGTTTCTAGTTAAGCCGCAGCGGTTCCGACCCTAGTATATATATATATATATATATATATATATATAATATACATACATACATACATACATACATACATCCATACATACAGTACTTGGCGACCTGACTTCCACTTGATGACGACATAACAGAGCTAAGAAAACGTCTCCAAAACGGTATCAGGCTGCAATCAAAAGCAAATGTGAAGGAAAAGTGCCATCTATTGAACTACATGAGCAAGGAGTTGAAGCTTCAATTCGAACTGTTCGGCGAAAACTCAATAGAGAAGGATTTTAGAGCAGATTCGCAATAAGAAAGTCACGATTAACATTTGAAACGAAGAAAAAGCGACTGGCTTTTGTTAAAAAATAAGTGAATTCACTTGGCGATTTGTAACAATTCCAAAGTACAGCGAATCAATTTTGAATGCCCCTATTTTTGTATTACCTGTCAGTTTTTTATTAAATAATAATAATAATAATAATAATAATAATAATAATAATAATAATAATAATAATAATAATAATGAGTCAAAGCAAATTTATTGCTGTAAATAAATGACAGTAAAAAAATACATGTATTTTCAAAATAATAAAATATATATAGAATAAATGTGTGTGTGTCTAGGTGTGTGGTGAGCTCAGTGCAAAAACCAGTAAATGTGTTTAGCATGTTTGTGTCTCCGATTGTATTTTGTCGATGTAAAAGTATGATTTTTAATTTTTTTCTATTCTTATCTCATTCTCTAAATCATTCCAAATATTAGAAGCTGCTCGGTGAAAACTAGGATAGGAAATACTGCTACAAATAAACTTATGTGATCGAAGATTTACTTTAAGTAATTAAGAAAGGAAATTGATTGTTGGCCATATTTATACTTAAATATAATTGAAGCTGCATGGAATTGTACTTGATATAGCGGGGATAATATATTATACTTTCGTCTGTATTCACTAACATGGTCATGCAATAATAATAATAATAATAATAATAATAATAATAATTATCGCTGGCGCTATGTCCTTAACAAATTATCGGTGGCGCTATGTCCACCCCTGTTATTATCAGTGGCGTTTTGTCCCAGTTTTAGGACTTTTTAAGTTTAAACCCTAATAAAGGTATACCTTAAATTTGATATTAAAAACTATATGAAGTATTTTATGATGGTCTCCTCTTAATACTAACAAAGTTTTGAGGCGTTCTATAAGAAAGTCAACGGACTATTGTAGTATAGTAGTCCGGTACTTAAAAACGTAGTAGACCGTAGTTTTTTAGTTTTTTGAATATTTGTATAGACCCAAATTTTTATTTAAAAACGCGTCAAATAGTTTAAAAATCGATATCTTTAAAACTAACAGTGCTATGCAGCCTTTCTTAATAAATCGTATCCATTTCTATGATCCCTTGTTCCAAAAAAATGTTCCTTACAAAATTGTTCCTTACAAAAGATGTAGTCCATATTAAACAGTATTATATAATTAACTTATTATACCTATTTATTGCATTAAAAACGAATGAAAGTGGTGCGAAAGTGATATATTCAATATTCGCAGAGCACTGCAGCATTTCTTATTAGCATAGCGACCATATTTCTGTTTTCTACTATTTCAAAGAAGTCCTATCCTAAAAAATGCAGTAGTCTTTAGCAATATTACCATATTATTTCACTACTAGATCTAGTTTTTGAATTGCAAACGAATATAATTGGCCCGAAAGCAATATCTTCAATATTGATGGACCACTGTAGCATTTCTTAGTAGAGTCGCCCCACTTGAGCCTAGGCTTGTTTTGAAGAAGTCCTAATTTGAAAAGGCAGTATTCCTTATCTAAAATTATTATATTATTACTTTTCTAGATTAAATTTTGATTTAAAAACGAATGAAAGTGGTCCGAACACAATATCTTTAATATTCGCAGAGCAATAAGGTATTTCTTTATAAAGTCGCAATCATTCTGCATTTATGGCATTAAAGGAGTCCTCAGTGTTAAAAACTGTAGTCCATGAGAAACAATACTATATTATTAACTTATTATACCCAATTTTTGCATTTGAAATGGATTGAAGTATTCCGAAAGTGATATTTTGAATATTCACAAAGATATAGGGTGTTTCTTAATAAAGTCGCACTATGATTTTTCCAAGAAGTCCACTACATTAAAACACAGTAGTCCTAATGCAATTGCACAATATTATAATCTAAATAGATCAATTGTTTTGTTTAAAAATGAAAAAAAGTGGTCCCAAATCAATATCTTCAAAATTCGCAGAGATATAGAGCCCCGAACCTCTAGGGGTGGACTAAAACGTCATTGATTATAATAATTATTAATTATTAAGAAAAAAACTTTTTTCAATAGACCTAAAAATATTAACCCAAATTTTTTAATACCTTAATAGAAGTTGCGATAGGCAACGTTCTCAAAAATATAAAAAATTCAAAGAGATCGGAGTTAAGGGGGCGACGTTATTGTCAAAATGGCGCTATGTCCTATACCCAAGGGGACATAGCGCCACCAAAATTATAATCAATGGCGCTATGTCCACTTCTCATAGGACATAACGCCACTGATAAGAATAATAATAATAATAATGAATGACTTGATTTAGCCGCTGAAGGCATACACTACAAAAACAATAAAAGCAAGTCAAGTTTTACGGCACCAAGGACAGTCGCAGGAGATGAAATAGTATCAATTGGAAGAGTAGGCACAATTGGAGAAGGGCTCAGCAAAGGAAAGACATCAAAGATTTCTTGAAGCTCGATGGTGGGGAAAAGAAATCAATAGCTATTGGAGGGTTGAGAGTCAAGATGTAATTAGCAAGAATACAAGCACGATTGAATAACGAGTGAAGGGTGCAATGTTTCTTGGCACGAGGAATGGAATTTAACAGAGAGTTTCACAGCAGCCGTGGAATTAAAGGGAACATTGCGGAAGAAGGCAAAGAGTGAGGAATTAACTTTGCGGAGACGTAAGGACACATGACCAGGCCAATTTAAAGTTATCACCAAGTTGAACTCCAAGATGAGGGGAAAAATTCACAGTAAGAGGAAGATCAGAAGAGGGAGATACAGAAAAGGAAAAACCACATGTCTTGGTTGGGCTAAAATCAAGATGGTTAATAGAAGAACAAGTAGACAAAAGCTCAAGATCAGATGTGATATTTGAGGCAAAAGAACTACCAACGTTGAAAATCGCAGCGTCATCAACATACAGTAAACAGGATGAGTTGAGGACAGATTGAGGGAGGTCGTTGATAGCAACAAGGAAAAAGAGAACAGCAAACACAGAACCTTGAGGAGCACCACTAGAGACAAGAGCAGGGGAAGAAATAGACGAATTGATTTTGACACAGTGACGACGATTGGACAGGTAAGACTGAAAGAGTTCGATGAAATTAGCATCAAAGCCAAATAACTTAATTTGTCAAGAAGAATAGAATAAGCAAGCGGATCAAAAGCTTTAGAAATGCCAAGAAAGATAATACAAGCAGGATCATTACGATCAGAGTGGAAATAGCAGTTTTTAAACAAAGTGAGCAAGTGATGGTAGAAGGACCTGGAAGGTTACCATGCTGAGAAGAGGAGATGAAGTGACGAATTTTAGGGAACACGTAACAAAATACAAGGCGCTCAAAGATGATTGACGGCCGAGAAAGAATAGGTATTGGACGATAAGAAGCGACTTGAGAAGAGGGAAGCTGATTGGATTTTAACAGTGGGGAGATCCAAGATGTTTTCCAGCAAGGCAAAAAACGTTTAGAGGAGCAAATGTAGAAGAGATGATTTAAATGGATGGAAAGAGTTGAGGAGGTTTCATGAATTACAAAGGATGGGACGCCATCAGGATAGCAAGTACCAGACAACTTGCAGGACTTAAGCATGAGAGAAATATCATGGGTGTTGAAGACGATGTCACACAGGCGAATCAGTGGGGAGGTAGCGGGAGGACCAGGACAGAATCAGAAAAATTCGAGAAGACATAGGCATTGAAGAGATCAGCTTTCTCCAGATACGAGTGAGCAGAAAGATGGTTCCAATTGAAGCTGGGGAGGTCAGATTTGGAATGCAGGGAACGCAAGAAAGCATAAGAGTCTTGAAGAGATCCAGGTGAGAAGCTAGACAACAGAGAGATTTTGTCGAGTTCCATGAAGTTGATGACGTCTTCTGTAAGAGAAGAGAGTTTCGGAAGGACTGTAACCGCGGTTGAAAGATTCGAGTCTATTCAAGGATGTACAGTAAGGGATGAGAAATAGAAAGGAAAAAATACGCGTTTTCCTACGACGAAGAACAAAGGATGAAATAACTTGGTGAAGAAAGGTGTACCAGTCATCAGCAGAGAAAGAGTCATTAAAAATGGGAATGAAGGAGAGAGCAGTATTTAGAGATACAGAATTTTTACCCGTACTAATTATATTAATATAATGTTTAGGCAAATAATTAAGCATTTAATTTGGCATGATATCTGGAAAAGTTCCACCATGTTGTAAAAAATATTTCTGCATAGCATATGAAAATGATGGCTTGCATGTGATTTAAATAATAATTGACTAACAGATTATTATATCAATTTATTGACTGTTTGCACTTGGGGAATATCTTCAGATATGTGGAAAGTGTTGCATACTAACTTGAAAACTTAATTAAATCCCTCTTTTTGGCTAAAAATTTTCAAATTAAGAACATAAATCATGAATTATAATCCCCGTTTGAATGATTGAAACTACGGATTTTCAATTCCAATTCCTAGCAATTCAATTCCAATTCTTAAATTCAAAAAAAGTAAGTTCCAATTCCTGATTTTCACAGAAGTCAATTCCTAATTTCAGAGTCTTTTCCTGTGAAAATTAGGGCAATTCCACTTTTTGATGATATTGTTTTTTCATTAATTTTTTGTGTGCCCGTATTTTGGAACTTTTTTTACTTTACTTTTCCCGAATTTAGCTATTTTACTTTTTCATTTCAAGATGTTTAATTTAAATATTGATATCTTTAGTTTGCATTATTGACTATTAATTAATTGCTTTAGTTTTTTTTCTAGTTTAACATGGGATGGAAGATCAAAATGAGGGCGATATTGTTGAATTTCGACCAAATCTCTCTGCTACAACTGCATTTTCTTGAAAAGTTTGTCAATGGCCGCAGAAGTGAATATAGAAAGTGTATGAGGTGTTCTGATATAATCAACAAGCGCGTCGCACAAACACCATTCCGTATGCGATACAAAGCGAAAACGATCATCTGATCAGCCCCTCTTGCTGTTTAAATCCAAAGAGAATAAGACCGATAACAATCGTGGTCTTAAAGAAGCTTGCCGCCTTGTTTATAAAGATGGATTGAGCATAAACACTGCTGTTAACTCAGAAACTCTGCAGTCATTCTACAGGCGATTTAACATTTCCAAAGTTTCTTATGAATCGGTTAATGGAGCACTTGAAAGTCAATATCAAGACGTGTTAAAGAAGATCAAGAAGTTAATCAATAATCGTGACAAGCATCAAGTACTTAGTATTTCCTTTGACAAACGGACATCTCAAGATAGGAAGAAATTTATTGGGGTATACTATTTGTATGTATCGTCCATGAATATCTGTCTTGGTATGATAGAATACACTGGTTACTGCGGTGCAGAAGAAATTGGAATAGAATTATAGAACCTCCTGAAATTGTTCAGTTTGAAGCCTGGTGATATAACGTTGTGTACGACTGACTGTGGTGATGATGTGCAGTCTGTTTGTGAAATAATGGGTTGGTTCAATCTTCCCTGTTTGGCTCATAATCAACCTTATAGTTAAAAAGTTCATGCGCAGTTGCCAACAACAAGAAAATGTTTTGGAAGACTATAGCTCATTGGAAGAAGACGTTCCGGTGGGGTATTATTGCTCTGTTATCGAAATTGTAAGGGCGTCCGTGAATGAAGTCAATTCATCAAGCAGTTTAAAAAAAGTTAAATGATGTCCAATGGGGTGTGGGGGTTGAGCCGCTGAAAATAATCAAGGAGAACTGCACATGGTGGAATTCATTATTATTAATGCGTGAACGTTTTGAAAAACTCAAACCCTATGTCACGTTAATATTACCTTAATCAACTTTCCCAGATGACTTTGACTGGGACTTGTTGAGAAAATTGATACGCATTTTAAAGCCGGTTCAAGAGATTTCAGTGCTATTACAAAAACACGACGCTGATGTCTCTCTTGTCATTAGAGCTTTTTTGAAAGGTCTTGCGCGGCCCGAGCTGGCGTTAGGGTGTCATATTCAGACTGTTCTTGGCAAATAGATCGACGGAAACGACGTCGCAAATTCAATTACCAATTCAACCGATCCATTCTACGAGGTCATCAAAGAGCATTCAACAACTGCAGCTACGGTTCAGGTAATATAAAATAGGAATTTTCGTTAGTAAGTTTCCAAATTTATGATTTTTATGTTTAGATGTCCACTCCTGATCCTAATTACAATCATGAAGTGGGCCTTTCGTTCTCGTCATTTGTTCATGAGGTGGAAGTGGATGAATTTTCTATCAGGGAATTCTTGAAGAATTTCAAGCCAACCTACGTTAATGTGGAGCGGCTTTTCTCACTCTGGCGAATAAGTAAAAATTTCTTGCAGAATCGCCTTATTGGGAGTAATCATTCACGTAATGTTTTCTTGAAGAAAAACGCCTATTTGTTTCAATAAAACGCTCCTAAACATTCCAACAATATACATGTTTTCAAACTATTGGTTTTGAGACAATTTAGAGCTAGATTTTAAGTCAATTACAAGATCAATTCCTTTTTTCAGTGTTAATTCCTAATTTCAGAGTAAATTCCAATTCCAATTCCTGAGACAGGAATTGAGTGAATTCAAATCCTTAAATAGTCAAGTAATTGAACACACTATTGAAACTAGTGTTGAATTCGATCCGGTTAATCTGCAGTAGCGGTTAAAATCTGGTTAAGTAATTCTAACTTTGATTTTGAAATGTTATTGATTACAATGATTGCGGTGTTACAAACAATATATATTGTGGGAAATAGTGCAAAAATTTCCATTGTTGTAATTCTAGTCCTAATCTACACTTTTTCCTTTCAAATTATTGAATTATAATAACGTGGGACTATTATAAACACAATCAAATTTGTGGGAAATGATGCATAAATTCGGTGTGTTATTACCATATACACTAGATTTCAAGTCTAAAGTTAATTTTTTGTGTATAACCCTAACCACACATCAATTATACTTATAGATGGCGCTTTGAACATAGAAATCACATTCATGGCCTCTAGCACATATGTGAATTGCTCACATTATTTAAGGTAATGGCTAGATCTGTAAAAAATAACCGAATTCAATCAATCTCATTCGGCTATTGCATCTCTTTGAGGAAAATGTTAATTACAATACAACTAACAGACATAATTTCAAAACGAGATGTTTCATCAAATCTACTAAGAAATGAGTATTTATTGAGTATAACATAATTGAACAGAATTATGTGAAAATGCTGTTAGGTTCCAATTTATTCAAAAATCTCAAGGACTTGATTTACATTAAAAATGTATGCATTGTCATAAATGAATTTTTTATGTATATTATTGCATTTCTCATCGCTTTTTACCCAATATTAGTGTTTGTTTTGTCCGCGTGCACCCTATTCTATACCTTCGCCGTATTAATGTTTTCTAAAGTTCACTAAAGGTTGCCTTCAGTTTTTACCCTAAAAACTCTGATTTAATATAGCTCATGAAGAAAAGTATGACTCGAACTCGGACCGAACAACACGAACCCAACCCAACCCAACTTCAACGCTGATATATCCTTGACACTTGACAAAATCAGAAATTTCTAAGTAAAATTGTTTTGCCAAATAGTAGGATTATATATTGCCGTAAATAATATTATTATTTTCATGAAATATCTAAATATTATCAAAAAAGAGCAAGTTATGAAAATGGTATAGATTTTAATTACATTAACCCGAACTTTTATATTAAATCTATAATTATGATATTAAAGCATAACTGCATCGTATCATCTATCCATTTTAATTTCGACATTAGTAATATGAACTCAGTTAATTACAATACTGAATTCCTCATTAGACGAATTTAGTTTTTGTCAACAGTGCAATTTTGATTTCGAAGGAGAAGGTCAAAAATTAAAATCTCAAAAATTGCAATCCTAAAGAAATATAATGCCAAAAATTTAAATCCCAAATAATGAAAATACCAAAGAAAAGACCAAAAACAGATAGAATAATATGCCAAAAAGTTATAGCAAAGATAAAATCCAAAATAAATGGTTATGAGAGGTTCACTCTAATTAATTATAACATCAGTCAGTAGTTTTTGTTGTTATTTATCAGCCATATAACGCACTTTTTGTGTTGACTAGTTGTTTTCATGTTTTGTAAATATTGTAAATACACATTGTATATAAGACACCCAAGCATCTGTAAATAGAGAAATAGTTTAAATGTGTTCACTTGTTTGCTAGAATCACCACATTGATTCTACATGGTGACTTTGAAGAGGTGTCAAAACATGAAGAATTTCCTTGTGATCTGCTGTCCAATTCATCTGGAAGGAAAGTCAATGCTGCAGTGCTGAAAGGTTGAATGATGCTGCAATGCCAAAAGATGGTTCTTATCTATTGTTCTCAATCATTGCCAGCCACAATTGGTAATGGACCTGGTTTTGAAGTTTAAATCCAATGTCTCTCCACAAGATTAACCCAGTCAATAAGAGTCAGCCAAGTCTATGCTTTAGTTTTTGCATGTTTGAGCAAAGAGCTGTCAAAGGGTCCTTTTGGGCCGGATCTTCGTCCATTGGGCACACAATTAAAAATCACGGAGTCTGGCCTGGGGCAGTGTGTAACNGTCTCCTGAGTATTCCAGGCACGATCTCTTCTTGTATATTTGCAGAGGATTTCCTCCATCGATCTGAAGTCGCCTGGAAATGAAATGTNTGGATCTTCGTCCATTGGGCACACAATTAAAAATCACGGAGTCTGGCCTGGGGCAGTGTGTAACATCAGCTGGTAGTTGTTATTATTTATCAGCCAGACCTCATGCTTTTCATGTTGGTGACTAGTTGTTGTCATATTTGTACATATTGTAAATAGCATTGTATATAAAGAACAAAGCATTTGTAAAATAGAAATAGTTTGAACTGTATGTTCTTCTTGTTTGCTAGAATCACCCCACTGATTCTAACCCAACAATATGGTTCCATAAACATTTTTGTATTCATGATTATAATAATGACAAACCATATTTAAATGAGATTTTTTTTATTGAAGAGCATCCCAAATTATATTACTATTTTTACATTTTTCAGAGTTTGCAGAAGCTAAGCCATTACCAAGTACCATCCCATCATATCGTAATCCCACAATTGGGTTTGGATTCTATGTTGTTATGAGCTGTGTGTTTCTCTTGTGGTTGGGAGGTGCTCCCAAGTGTCTGTTATTATAGTTGTTATTTCTTGTTACTCTTCTTGTTGATCAATGGATTCAAGTCGTACAGTTACTCATTCTCCTACTTTTGGGACTCCTCCGAGTGTCCCCTGTGTAAGCGTTGGCAACCAGGACGTTGCCCCTTGCACCGTTGGATCGTTGTTAAATAACTTCTGCCCTCTGACTTCTCCTGCCCAAACTGCCCAAACTTCTTCTCAACGTCAAGATCATCTGGCCTCAACTAGTCCCTATGCATACGGCGGAGGTACAGCTAGCCC
>CABFPE010000001.1:6933248-6954868 GCA_900660155.1 Hofstenia miamia
GATTAATGGGATTCTTGAATTATTACGGTATGTTCATCCCTGATCTAGCTGAAAAGACCAAATCAATAACTCAATTGCTTAAAAAATCCCATGAATTTAAATGGACCTGGACTGAGCAGGAAGCATTGGAAGGAATTAAGTCTGAACTACAAAAAATTCCATCACTAAACACCCCTGATTATACACAAGAGTTTATTGTTGATTGCGACACCAGTGCGGTAGCTATCAGTGGCGTGTTGAGTCAAGAAATCAATGGAGTTGAATGTCCGGTTCAATATTTCAGCAGAAAATTAAGAGCTGCTGAGAAAAACTACGGCGCTACCAAGTGCAAAATGTTAGCGTTAGTAGAGTCATTAAAGAAGTTTTTATATTTCATTCTAGGGAGGAAGTTCATAGGGCGTACCAACAACAGCGCATTGGCTTGGCTCAAGAAGTTTTCAGGAGATCGATCCAATATAGTAGCCAGGTGGATAGAATACCTTAACGATTTTTCATTTTCTATCAAGCATCGCCCTGGACGTTTACATTTAAACGCTGACTATTGGACTGCGCTGCCAAGCTATGAACGAGATTTAAAGAAGCCAGCTGGAGAAAAGGTACCATTCACATTCATACCCCACACTGAGTATGAATTAATTCCTGAGATAAATGCTGATAGAAATGGTAAAGAAATTTTGCCAATCCTAATTTGTGAGATTTCCGAAGAGGAAATTATCAAACACCAACAAAACGATCTCATGTTATCTGAGATTATGAAAAGAATGAATGATCCATTTTTTCCTCTTTTGCCGACCGCGGTGAGATATTACAACAGATATAATTGGACAACCACAGATAATGGTCTATTATATGTAAAAAGCCAAAATAACCGTCTAGCTATACCGGAGTATTTTAAAAGGGATCTTGTGAGAAGAGTTCATGAGAAAGGTCACCTTGGGATTATTCAAACCAAAAAAACATTCAATTCTCACTATGTCATGATCGGCATTAGGGCGACCATTCAAGATGTTATCGACAAATGCAAAATGTGTCTACTGAATAATGCTACTCATTTTCCTGAACAACGTGCTGACATGCCGCATCAAGCCCAAATGAGATTGTCCACATGGATTTAGAGCAACTATCTCGTGATAGTGAGGGGTTTCAATATCTCTTAGTACTCGTCGATCATTTTACTAAGTATGCCCATATCATTCCTATGGACAGCACACTTGCTGAAAAGGTAGCAGACAAGATATTAAAGGAGTGGATATTGAAGTTGGGTCCTATGTCTCGTTTAGTGTCAGATCGTGGTCCGCAATTCGAAAGTAA
This sequence comes from Hofstenia miamia, assembly GCA_900660155.1. Taxonomy (NCBI): domain Eukaryota; kingdom Metazoa; phylum Xenacoelomorpha; order Acoela; family Hofsteniidae; genus Hofstenia; species Hofstenia miamia. The sequence continues at coordinate 6,934,560 of CABFPE010000001.1, forward strand.
TCTAATGAAAACTCTTATGACCGAATTGGAAATACTACATGATTTCACTACCGCCTATCACCCCCAAGTGAACGGATTGGTGGAGTGACTGAATCGAACCCTGATAAAACTGATCAGAGTCGCGGTATCACGAGCTGCAGGGAAAAGCTGGCGTCGAGTAATAGAGAGTATTGAATTCTTTTACAACACATCNCAATTCGAAAGTAATCTAATGAAAACTCTTATGACTGAATTGGAAATACTACATGATTTCACTGATAAAATTGATCAGAGTAGCAGTATCGCGAGCTNAGAGGCGCAATTTGGATTCTGTCCATATACCTCACCAGACATCCTCAAATAACATTACCGATCGATCAAAACAAACGTAAAACAATGACAAAGACAGTGGTCCACGAGATTACTATCTCGCTGTTAACATGGAAAGTTAAGAATTGGCTTCTACACAAATGCGTGCCGCCCTGATCACCATGCAAAAACAAACCGTGCTATGGATCATTACGAAAAATATTATGCCCAACTGGTGGGGGCGAGTAGTACAACTGGGAGGATGNGTTGGCGGCGAGTAATAGAGAGCATTGAATTCTTTTACAACACATCAGTGCACTCAACTACTGGAATAACTCCTTTTAGAGCCATGTTTGGGCGCGAAGCTCTAACGTCATTATCCATGATGTATCCAAACTATTCCGAAATTACCTTAGAACGATATGTCAATCAACTTTTACGTGACATGCAGGAGACTCACTTAACCATTGTTCATAACACAAACCAGTCTTGTACAAGACAGCGGAGAACTTTTAACAAAAAATTATATGGTGAACCTCATAAACGAGGAGATAAAGTATTTGCATATCTTCCACGAATTACAACCGATCACAACCAAGTAAGAAAGTTAGCCAATAATTGGCAAGGCCCTTTTACAATAGAGAAAGTGCTCGATCATAACACATACACACTTAGTAACGGAAGAACTGTACATTTTCAGAGATTAAAACGCGCGATTAAGGATATCGACAACGTCATCATCGATGATAACAACGAGTACACTTTAATTGATAATGGTGTCGATGAATACACCACTTACGATAATTTGACAGAATTTGCTGAGGAAAGTTTATCTGACACTGATTTTGAGCCTGAAACAATTGACACTAGTAGCTCACGAGTTTTGCCTGCAAGGCGCACTAGAGTTAATCAAACCTATGATCCCAATATTTGGGACCTTAACATTATGTTTAGGAATGACACCACCGATAGGGAAGAAACGCGAGTCGCCAGCTCCTCCGTCCCGTCGTCGCAGAGTGAGACGAAAGATGGAGGGTAGTAACAATGGCTCATCCTCATCCAGGCGCGATGAGGCCCGTAAACGAGGACGACATGAAGGTGCTGAGGAGAACCCTATACTGTGTGGGCGATACGTAGCTCCATGCTTAGGTGAGCAGAGAGCATCAACACCGTCCTCATCTCGCTACTCCGTGGGGGGATACGTACCTCCACGCGTGCGAGCAGAGCTGGCGCATTCACCATCAAAAACTTTAAATCCCAACACTTTACGTGAACCTTTTAGTGTAATTTACCCTGTAAATTTGTCCCCAACGAGTGATTCGATAGCCCCCTCGACCTCAGGTACGTCCGTTACGTCCTCCGTTAGGTCTCAGAAGATGGAAGATCGGAAGAAAAAGATGTCCACAGTTGGTGCGGATACACTACACCCTTACTTTATAGCTACGCGTCGCGCTGTCCATTACATTCGCGATAACATCTCGGAGGCGACTCAGAACCAGTTAAGATGGACGTACAATACTAAAAAACTAAGCTGTTCGGTCGACATGATACCTTTCATTATTGACGCAGAGAGACGTCCACCTATCAACTGCATTATTTGTTACGATGCTGCTATGCTTGAAGAAGTGAGTTGATTATATTGGCGGAGCACTGTCCACATTTCCTTTGATGAGGATTTCTCGATATACAATCTATGTCAATTCTTGAATAACGGTAGCACAATACGAAGCTTTGATCCGGTGAACATTGATTTTCCGAACTTGCTAGTTATCTACTTTTTAAGAATCCACGAAGTACAGGATGACCAGATCATGGAGCAGATTGAAATTGCCTATCGTATAGCCAAAGTGGAAGGTATACGTTTAGTGATAATTCTCTGAGAGGAACACGAACCTACCATACCCGAGGCAGTTGAAAACCTTCATTACAGGATGGAAAACTTCATCATTTTATACAAGTCGTACTACAACCAGATTTCGATGCCAAACTCTCATCTGCCATCTGTTACAAAATTAATCCTGACCGATCTTTTACTATGTGAGAAAATACCTTCCCACAAGTTAGCTGTTGACAGAAAACTTATCATTGATACCATCCTGCAAGCACAAACGTTAGAGCTTCTAAATGTGCCAGATCTACAAACCATAACAGATATGAGGGTTAGCTTTGCATTTGCACAGAGTGCGAAGACTTTAACAGAGATTCAAGATATTTGGACAGATATTAAAGCTACCAAGGACCCCGAGTCAGATTGGCCCCAAATCCACATCAGTAGCCCAAGCTCCCTTTATCATTCATCCGTTGAAAAAGTACTTAAAGAAATTAAATTTTCCTACGAGCTACAAGATCGCAAGAATTTCAAATCCATGATCTTTTCAGAGGATAGAGTACCCGATATCTACGCGAGAGGCGCAATTTGGATTCTGTCCATATACCTCACCAGACATCCTCAAATAACATTACCAATCGATCAAAACAAACGTAAAACAATGACAAAGACAGCGGTTCATGAGGTTGCTATCTCGCCGTTAACATGGAAAGTTAAGAATTGGCTTCTACACAAATGCGTGCCGCCCTTATCACCATGCAAAACAAACCGCGCTATGGATCATTACGAAAAATATTATGCCCGACTGGTGGGGGCGAGTAGTACAACTGGGAGGATGTCAATCATGTCTATTAGTAACCGGTTGGGAATTTGTCCGTCGGACATCAATATTTTTTCCGAGACGATGAAGAAGTATATGTGGGGCGCCACTGCCGAAACGAAGTTCGCCATTTTTTCGTCCGAGAATGCCCCTCTCAGCACTAAAAGATTAATTGCAAGGAAACCTGGCTCCACGACAACATTTTTGGATCTCATAAAAACTAGAGAAGTAGTCGAAAAGAACGAACAATTTTTTGATGGACATCGAATCTCATATCCGGAGTGTGGCTATGGACAATTCACAGAAACCGCGAGACAAGTCAAGAAAGAAGGAAGGATAATCCCGATTACTATATTCGAACAGGTCATGAAGACCCCAGAACAATTTTACCGAGAAGAGGAACTGCTGGCTACATCAGCAGTGCAGTTATCACCACAGATAAGAGATCTTATTGAAAAAGTAAATTTAGAGAAATTTGGAGGATCTCCCCAGCCCACTCCTAAATGGTCCATTACTGAGAACGAAAGGATCCTCATGGTAGAACACGACCCCTCCGAGTTTGACGCAGGGCTGGCAATTCATAAGAGAACGATAGTGGAGAACAACGAAAAGGATGGGCTCGGCATTATGAAATGGTGTATGACAGAGATGTTCTCAAAAGAGGAGTTGGTCATTCTTCAATCTCCAGGGCGACAAGTAGCTCTGGACGTGGAATGCACTACTGCTCGACTAAAGATCTCGACTAAACAAATTGAGGAATTGCGCAAGTCCGCATTAAGATCTCGATTTTGGGACACTATCAAGCAGGCACAAATCAATTACCCCGTGACGATTGGCACCGCTAGTTTAAAAGCCAAGTGTAGTTTCGCAGATTTGGAGAACAACATTCGAAAAGAAAATTTGCTCTGTATACCACCCCCCTGTGTGGAGACTCCGTTAATTCAACCCAAATGGCGAGTGAAGAAGAACAAGAGAAAGATTTCAGCCCATATACCCGACAAAATGAATTACGTAAGCACAGCGGCAGAGGCCAATAGATTGGTGAAATCTGAAGAATACAAGTCAGCGCGTGAAAAGTTATTAGCCGGAGACAATAAGGAGAGAATATTCGTGGATGGAAAACTAACAATCTGCGATGTCTTTAATAAGGGGGCCGCCGTCAGTGAGCAGTTGGCAAAGATCCATAACGTCATACGAACTACTGACCCTCGGGTGTTGATTCTTTTCCAAGCAGCTGGGGACTTGATGTGGATAAACAACGTTGAAACGATCACCAGATATTATGACGTGACAAAGCGCATCGAGATAATCACCATGCTTCGCGCAGACGTGTCCGATCCGGAGGAGATGACGTTAAGCCAGGTGCAGGAATTTTGCTCCCTATTCATGGATCATGCGACCCGTATGGGGTCGTTGCGAAATGTCTTTGAACATTTTTACCCGGATACCCAGATTCGATCTGAAGATGCCCACACGTCAGACACTGATGCATTAATGACGTTAATGATAGCTCTGAAGGGATTTCGCCTGTACGAAAAGTTCCACGACACGTTCACTCGCCGCTTAAATAACCTGAGAAGAAATTGCCCTATCAGCGACAGATTACCGACTCTCTGATACTTCAAATTGAAAGACGAAGTGGTCACTCAGAGAGAGGTCCTAATGCAGCTATCCCGGGAACCTCAGTATGCCACCCTTGAACAATGGGAAGGTGACTTAGCAACAGAAATGGTAATGGCTACTCAACGCATTGTGTCAGGTCCCACTCTCCACCTGCTGCCGCCAAATTAATTTGAGCAAGGGGGGGCGTGTAGAGTCACTCAGGGAAATTCGTGTTTATTATTTAGTTGATTTTTATTTCCTTTTGTATCACGTCACTATGACGTCAGAATTATGTTTCGACCTCAGGTTTACGAAGGAACTCATGTCCCCTCGAAGGTGCTATATGTTGCTCAAATGTAATTTGAATTGCGAGGGAAATTGATAACATGAACGATTAAACTTGATTGTAAACTAAGGCAGGTAGTTATTTATTATTAACCATGTATAAAATGAGTAAACTTGTAGAAAATGGTCAATAGATTTTGTCTATCCTCAAATACTGTTACTTTTCTCTCCGTTACTTTATCTATTGTTTTAGTATGAAAATAATTGCTTAAGCTCGGCGACAATTTGGGAGTGCCTTCTCAAGGTACAGGGCGACACGTAGCTCCTGGCGATCATTAGATCTTCCCAGCCCAAATTGTGGACTCACTAAGTTACGGATACGGGTACGGTTAAGGAAATAATAAATCTCTCATTCGAAACTCAACACATACATGCACCTATAATTGATTACACTGTGATGATACCATGCCGTTGGCTAACACGAATGTCTGGTAATTACAGACTATTATTTAGTGAGCTGAGAACTAACAATGAAAATGAGATTTACTTTTGTAATGAGATAGAAATTAATAAGTGAGACAAATAGGGTAGCACCATGCACTAATCGAGCACTGAACTGTTTCTGTTTTCTAAAGACTCTGCTTCAGCTGGAAGCCACGTTAGTTGATCATCTTGGGAAGACCTAAAGTATCATATCAAGTACTTGGATGAACTACAATTGTTTTTATATTAGTTTATTGTCTCTTTACTTGTTTCCCCAGAATCAGGGCTGCTGTTTCCTATGTTAAACCTTCTGCAGAGTCAATTAGTTACTAGTAAAATCACAGCCCACGATTCTACAATATAATACATGTACTCACAAATTAAACCAATTTATAGATTATGATCAAAACATTAGAAATGCTTTAATTTCACCAAAATTGTAATTTAGACTCAGGTTTTGTAAGAAAGTACTGAAAGCAATGCATTATTAAAATGGCAACTTAATTCAATTGAGTATTTATATTTAATCACAAATTACTATTTATAAAAATACAGTGTAAAAATCAGTTTGAGGTGGTATTAAATTTAGTCAGTTCCCAAATAAGTGATAGGAAAAAGCACTGTAAAATCATAAAAATGCTGGTTAGAAGGTGTGTAGTGCACCTTGCACATAAAAAGAATACGCCTCTGTTGGGTACACAATGAAAAATTGCAAAGTCTGTCCTGGATGGCATGTAACATCAGTCAATAGTTGTTGTTATTTATCAGCCAGATCACATACTTTTTGTGTTGACTAGTTGTTTTCATGTTTGTAAATATTGTAAATACACATTGTATATAAGACACCAAAGCATCTGTAAATAGAGAAATAATTTAAACATGTTCTCTTGTTTGCTAGAATCACCCCAGTGATTCTACATTATGTCCCAAGGAATTTCATGCTCAGAGGAATTTCATTGGTCAAGAGTAGAATCATCAGAAAATATGAATGCCACTAAACAAGGCCATTTAGAATTTTAATTTTGCCATTTACTAGCTGAAAGGAACATCAAAATATATAATGAAAAATAGCCTTATACAAATCACATTTATTTTCGTTCTATTTTAAAATTTTGTGTTTACTTTTTTATTAAATAGTAATCTTTGTACATAATGAATATATAATATATATATATATATATAATATATAATATATATTATATATAATATATAATAACTACATAATGTAGCATCATCCAAAAGCAACTAAGCTGCAAGTGAAGAACAACGTCGAATGATTAATAATAATTAGAATTGATTGTAAAATTTAGTTAATGATCTTAGTTATTTTGTAAGATGCAACTAAGCCTCAATATTGTTCAAATTAAGAAAAACTTGTTAGCCGATCAAGTAACATTTGACAAATTAAATTGAGCGAAATTACGCTTACGAAGGAACAGCCATATTGGCAGACGAATTATTTAAAATTCAAAATTGGAGGGTACTTTTGGAAAATTTTTATAAATAGCTTTGAACTAACCAGAAAATTGATGAACAATAAATTCTTCGGAGTTTATTTTATTTTCATTCTACTCTTATCTGGTTTGATTATTTAATAANCGGAAGAGGAGGAGCTGTGTTGTGGAGATCGGCTTCGGGCAGGAGCCCATGGAACAACTGAAGAGGAAACATCATACTGCCCAGTCACCTAAACAGTGATGGTCATTACCCGAGTACTTAATTAACGTAACTAGTTAATAAGAAAGAGAAGTTTGATGGATCAACAAATGGGTAACACCTCACCCGCAGTTTACTAAGCATCCCTTAACGGTGATTATACATGGCATAACAAGCTAGGTGGAGGATGTTACATTATTGATAATTACTTTCTATCTGCAACAACAAAGAGTGATAAATGGAACCTTAACTAAATTGAATTTAGCAACTCATTATTAAATGTCAGCAAACTTGATCAACAGAAAAACCAGTTTTGTTTCCTTAAATAATAACTATCTAATGTAGCATCATCCAAAAGCAACTAAGCTGCAAGTGAAGAACAACGTGGAATGATTAATAATAATTAGAATTGATTGTAAAATTTAGTTAATGATCTTAGTTATTTTGTAAAATGCAACTAAGCCTCAATATTGTTCAAATTAAGAAAAACTTGTTGGCCGATCAAGTAACATTTGACAAATTAAATTGAGGGAAATTACGCTTACGAAGGAACAGCCATATTGGCAGACGAATTATTTAAAATTCAAAATTGGAGGGTACTTTTGGAAAATTTTTATAAATAGCTTTGAACTAACCAGAAAATTGATGAACAATAAATTCTTCGGAGTTTATTTTATTTTCATTCTACTCTTATCTGGTTTGATTATTTAATAAATTGTGCAGCTAGGCAAGTTGTGTTGAGTAGTGGCTGGATTCCATCATGGGATTGATTGGAAGGGTCCTTGTGCAGTCACGAAACACACTTATGTTACGGTTAGGAGTTTTTCGATTCTTGCCTAGTCTGACTATCGATCAACACATGTAAGAAATAATCAATGCCTGAAACGACTGGATAGTCGACACTTAGGGATATTTATATATTCTTAATAGTAGGAGACTCGACTATAATCGACCTGATAAATGACCTTACATGTACTCTTATTAAATGTAAGTATAGGAAACTGCAGTCTTATTATTTAAATTATTAAGCCGATAGTTTTACGGTAATGGCTGTTTTAATATTATGCAAATGCAGTTAGTGTCAATGCCCGGTTGCTTTACTTAATCAAAACAACAAACACTTTACAAAATTGAGTTTAAGTCAGTTACAACTTTACTTGAGTGCACGCACTGAGCTAAAGTAAGGTACACATAATTAGTTCCAGTTGAGCTGAGGTGGTGCCGTGGACTCAATCATCGTTCGAGAAGGAGAGGAACTGTCTTGTGGAGATCGGCTTTGGGCAGTAGCCCATAGAAGAACTGAAGAGGAAACGCCATACGACTTCGTCACCTAAACAGTGATAGTCAATGCTCAGTTATTTAATTAACATAACTAGTTAATAAGAGAGAAAAGTTTGACGGTTCAACAACTTGGTAACTCCTCGCCCGCAATTTACCGAGTACTAATTATCAGTAATAATACACGGCGCAAATAGGCCTGGTGGAGGATGTTACAATAATTTGATTAAAATGCAAAAGTCATCAAATAATTTGAAATTGCACCCTCATGTACTGTGTTACTATTTAACACAACAAAATTCTATAAACCACACTCTGATTGGAGTGCCACATTTGAATTTGATAGCCTTAATTTGGTATTTCTAAACTTTGGGATCTTTCACATTTGTATATTTGCATTCTATGGGATTTTCACTTTTGGTATTTTAATTCCTTGTGATTTTCAAATTTGGATTTAAAATTATTTGGGATTTAATTTAGCTTTGGCATTATATTTCATTGTTTGCTTTTTTATGTCATAAATATTTGGTATTTCAATGTTTGGGATTTACTTTAATTACCACAATTTTAGTTTTATATATTTCTGCTAATTTATGCAGTAATTTCCAACTATTGCAGAATACTGTTGTAGAATCAACACACTGCTTAGGATTGACTGTAAATAGCTCTTACTATCACTTTTCATAGAGTACAACTGGGGTTTCCTACTTAGTAGTCAATTCCAACTATCTCTTACTGCTTGATTAACTAAACTATGTGTTATGTAATAACTTTATTACAACATGGAAGGTAATATCAAAGTTCTCTTTAGGAGCAGAAGATATCATCAGGGTCTGAACCTGAAGCAGTACCATGCAATCAGGAATGAAGTTGTTGCAAGCACTGATCTCCAATGCTATGCCATGGTTTTTGACTCATAAAGGAACTAGCTCAGTGAACATGGTGGTTGTGCAGGTGATCCTAGTGGTGCTTGCCCTATTTGATTTTGTCCAATAATTGCTCTTGTTATTATGAGTAATAACTGGAAGTTCACAACTGTGCTGCTTTTGCCTCTTATAGATCTTATATATAGATAACCCTACGTATAAATAGATACATGGCTTTGGTACATGTGAGCAATTATTTTGGTTGTAAAACAACTGTAATTCAATTACATCTCCAAAGCTATATTAACAATCAACAAATGTAATAACATGCTTGTAGGCATTTCTTATGTTTAATAGATCTGTTATGTTTATTGAAAACAACAAATTTGGATCTAAAATAAAAAAGGGTTAGCCTAAGGTTACTATCCAGATATTTAGAATGTGGAGGTTTATTATAAAGTGAAATGATCAATGTATAAGCTAAACAAAGAATAACTCCTATGAATAACATTAACCTAAAACACACTTTCACTAGGCAGGGCAGACTGGTAAAGCTGATGTTGAGTGTAGATTTGAAGAATACCTCTCAGATAGCCAGTAAATGCAATGGTGAGAGTTTTAATAATGTTACATGTAAGGTCATTTATTCGGTCGATTATGGTCAAGTCTCCTACTATTAAGAATATATAGATATTCCTAGGTTTCAACTATCCAGTCGTTTCAAGCATTAATTATTTCATACATGTATAGATCGATAGTCAGACTAGGCAAGAATCGAAAAACTCCTAACCATAACATAAGTGCTGTTTCGTGACTGGCACGAAGACACTTCGAATTGATCCCGTGATGGAATCCAGCCACTACTTGACACAACTTGCCTAGCTGCACATTTTATTAAATAATCAAACCAGATAAATGTAGAATGAAAATAAAATAAACTCCGAAGAATTTATTGTTCATCAAATTTTTAGTTAAATTCAGAGCTATTTATTTAAAATTTCTAAAGTACCTGCTGATTTTGAATTTCAAATAATTCTTCTGCCAATATGGCTGTTCATACGTAAGTATGATTTCGCTCATTGCAATTTGTCAAATGTTACTTGATCGGCTAACAAGTTTCTCTTAATTTGAACAATGTTGTAGCTTAGTTGCATCTTACAAAAAATGAATAGAATCATTAACTAAATTTTACAATCATATTTTTGATTATATTTAATCACTCTAATCATTCAATGTTAATCCTTCTGCAGCTATTCTTTTTGGGATGATGCTACACAATGCTAACATATACCTGTTTTTCATTTACAATTTTTCTGTAGTTGAATTTCTTCTGCTAATTCTTACACAATTTAATTTTGGCTATTCAATAGCTATGCAATTTTGGTTGAAGCTTTTTGACAAACCTTTTGCCAAACATATTTAGTTGGCAAAAAAGGTTCTAATCGATATAAAACATGTTAATCAAAATTTAATCAAAATAAAAGTTTTTAGTGATATCTCTTTCTTTTTTGTTTAATGCCAATAATAGCTCACACTGTCCCCAGCATAGCTAGTGGATGATCATGACTCTCTCCCCATGGATTTTCTTGTCTGCCATTTTGATAAGTTCTGCTACCTTTCATAGACTGCAGGTGTTCGCTACGTCTTTATAGAAAAAGCTGATGTTATCCAATACCTCTTGTTCCGATATCTCTCCTGGATCGTTTTTTCTGATGCGCATCATGGTGACAATCTCAACTCTTTTCATTACATCATAGTAGCGATACTTTTGTTCCCACATATCGGTCCACACGATATCATTGAATCCAGAAAACAACATTACTGCTCGTGGCTGGCGTTTCTCTATCTCATCTCTTAATTCTTTGAGTTGAATGTGAATCGCTTTTCCCCTCGTGTATAGCTGATCTGGGGTGATGGTTCCTTCTATGTAAATGCATTCTTTATTGTTATTGTCTAGCAATATCTTCTTCATTTTCTTGTAGTCCTCTTGCTCTGTCATCTCTATTGCTTTACGTTGCAAGTTTACGTAGGATCTGTATTCATGTAGAAATGTTTTTGCTGGTTTTATCTCTTTCGGGAGTCGCCATCTAGGCAGTACCATGGGTATCGCAATTGTTGTAGGCAGTGTACATTGTAAGATCTTCGTATCAAAGAGTCTTTCAATTTCGTTGAAAGTGCCCGTTGTATTAGATGCTGTTGCTAATCCGATCGTGGCGGGGTAATTCATCTTTGCTTCTGGGATTGTCTCCCAGAATGATTGTGTGAGTCCCCGTTTACTTAGTTTCATCCGTATACGTTCCTGGATGTCGATTTTAGAAGTGATGCATTTGACATTGACCGCGATCTGATTGAATGGCATCATAAGCTCTTCTAGTTCTGTGCGTGTGAATGCTTCCGTAAACATTAATGTCATTGTCGCTACCGTCTGCTGTTCTCGTATCCTCTGGTAGTTTCTTTCTGCTATTTCTTTCTTTTCTTTTGTTACTTTTATTTCTACCAGAAATTGCTCATCGTCAGTGTCAATCCATTCGATTGTACTGTCTAGACTTACATCTCCCCATTTTTCAATATTTATTCTGTCAATCATTGCTTGTGTTTTTGGGGATAGTATCAACTGTGACGAGGTTAATAGTTGTTCTTCTTTAGTGATCTCTAGTTGTGTTTTTGTCACCATTTCACAAATTTCTACGGGCATTGTTATTCCACCTTTCTTTAGCATTTCGGCTCTTCTTATTACTTTCGTGAATGTGCACTGCGGGCTGTTTCTTGCATATTGTTTCATATTTTCATCTATTATTTGTTGCACATTCTTCTGTTTTATTGATTGTCGTACATCTTCAGTATTTATCAGCTTGCGTTTGATTATCTTTCTTGTGGTCAACCAAGGTTGATTTTGCAGCTGTTTTAATTTTGTCTCCGATGTTGCACCCCACATATATTTTTGCATAGGCTCCTCAAATATCTGTATTTTGCTTGGGCATATTCCTGTGAGGTTTGTGAGTTCTACTATCGACATTCTTCCCATTGGGTGATGTTTTGTTATCAGCCTACCTAGTAGTTTTTCCATTGTCTGTAGTGGTTTCTCATTTTTATCTGGTGATTCGATTTTTTCAACATGTCCTTTCAACATCCAATTTTTTGTCTGCGTATTCATTGGTGATAACACGATTTCAAATTTCTTTGTTTTTGTGAGCTTTACTCTTTGGCTTCTTGTTATGGGTAGTCTGAGATCCTTAACTTCTGTGAGCAGTATCACTAAAAGCCATGCGGACGTCCTATATCTGATCTCTGGCGCATTCTTTTCCTCCAATATGAGTTTCCGGAAATCCTTCTTTGTGTTTAGCTTGTATGCTCAGTTGATCTCTGCCAATACCATCTCTACTGTCTTATGGTATTTACGTGCTGGTGCCTTGATTTTGCTTTCCGGCCATGATTCGTCTATCTTTTTCTGCAGTTTCATATTCGCCCATACGTTTTGGATTTTTTTAGATGTTCTTGGCATTGTGTCATGCTGCACTTGATGAACAGTGTAATGGCTTTCTCTAATCCTTCGCTTCCCAGTAGCAATTCTACCGTTTTTGTTTGTTGGAACAGGTCTATTGCTATGCTGTGATCTATCATGGTTCCATATATCTGCGCCCAGTAATCAATTTGTAAATCAAAATGTATCAACTCGGAGATAGTGAATTCTTTCTTCTCCCATGGGAAGAAGCCTTCTGTCCGTAGTACCAGATCCTTTAGATATTGAGGTAATTCTTCCAGGTTTTCTCTCATCACTATAATTACTATTCTCATTTGTTGTACTCTCGCCATCCGTACTGTTTGATCAATCTGTTTTTGTAGATTCTTATTGTATTCCTTTTCCCTTAACATGTGTATAATCATTAAGTTTTCTTCATCTAAATTTTCGCTATCTGTTCCTTGTATGCCATGAGTGCCTGTGCCGTTTCCAGTGTGAAATCTTCATTAAACTTCATGTGAATTGTACTTCTCATGTATGGCCTATTGATCGTTTCATTTAGTTCTTGTGGGTAGCTAATTAGTACATTAACTTTTGGCCAATTGTCTGCATCTAATAGAATTGGCAAAATGCTCCCTTCCATTTTGGCAGTTTTCCTAATTAACGATTTTGTTTCTAGAGACAATTTCTCGAATGCATTGTGCCGCATTTTTGTGGTTGCCATAAAATAGGGGTGCAATGTTTCCCCATCAATTTTAGACATTCGCTTCTCTCTCTCTCTAGATCTTACCGTATGCTCTGATGTTGTTTCTGAGGAGATATCTATCTGCCTCATCCGTAAAGGCAATCTGCTGGTGCTCGGCTCGCAGTCCATGGGCTGTGAACCTGTACTGCTGGTGTCAACTGATTTGCCCTTGAATCGGCTATCAGTTACAACCCGCGATACTTGACCAGCTGTGGTTCTGGTGGAGATACCTTCAGCCTTGAATCGCTTCCGGATCTCCATGGTTCTTCCACCACTCACACCTTCCCCTGGAACTCCGGTTGTTTCACCACCCTCGAATCGGCAAAGTGATCCCCCGGAAGGAAAGTTAAGCTGTGAAGAGGCTGATTGTCCATTTGTATCTCTGCCCTTGAATCGGCCTTGAGTACTACTAGGACGCCTCCTCACTCTACATCATCTATTGACCATCTCGTCGTTCTCGTCCCTTCTGCCCTCGAATCAACATCCGGTTTGAGAACTTCTGCGCACTCACCTCCTTGTGTTTGTGGTCGGGATTCCCTCAGTTGGTTGATTCTGCTTCACTCACTTCCTGAGTGGCTGATGCATCCTTCTCTAATTTCCTAAATGCAGTTATTATATCTATATCCCATATTTCAGGGTTGTATATAGTTTTATTTCTTGCAGCCCTCAGGGGTTGCACTCTCCTTTCCAATTGTTTGTTTCCAATGTCCGCTGTGAATTCTTCCTCGAATTCCTCCTCCGCCAGGCTATCTAAATCATACATATCGTACATAACCTCTTTGCCATTTATTCAGCTTAATTTAAACTCAGCATTTTCATCTATCTTCATTTCTTCAATATCTACCATTGCTCTTTTCAAATTTTGGAAGTGCAATAGTCTGCCATTATCTAGCATATATTCATTATTTGGCAATTCTTGCTTTATCGTATGTGGTCCAGACCAGACTGTTTTTAATTTGTGAACCTGATTTGTGTCTGTTAGTTTCATTGGTGCAAATGCGTAGACCTTATTGCCTACTTTGTGCGCGTGCCCATAAATTTTTTTATTATAATTTTGCTGTTGTCTCACTGCCAATTTCTTCATGTTGTGACATATTGTCTCGTGAATTGCTGAAATCTGTTTGCGCAATTGGTTTACATATTTGTTGTTCAAAGCTCTGCTGTAATCAGTATATTGCATTGATAGTGGTGTAGCCGCCTCTTGGCCAAACATTGCCTTAAATGGGGTGATCCCTTTTGTTGAGTGCACCAATGTGTTGTAGAAGTATTCTATCATCTCGATCACCTCTCTCCATTTATTCCCGCCGATCCTCGTGGCTGTCACTCTTATTAACTTTATCAGAGTCCTGTTTAATCTTTCTACCGCGCCATTCACCTGCGGGTGATATGCTGTAGTTCGTTCACTTACTATGTCTAGCATCTTGGCCATTTCCTTGAATAGACTGCTCTCGAATTGTGGTCCCTTGTCCGATATAATCGTTTCCATTGGCCCGAATCTCAGTATCCATTCCTTCATTACTATTTGCACTGTGGTCTCCATGGTTGTGTTTTTCATTGGGATCATTCTCGCATACTTCGTAAAGTTGTCTACCACCACCAATAGGAATTGGTACCCCTCATTGTCCTTTGATAATTGTTCTAAGTCGCTATGGACTATTTCGTTCAGTTGTGTGGCTATTATCTTTTCTAGTGGTGCTCTCTGTGTTGGGAATCATTGACTGTTATGTAACAAACATGTTGTGCATTTATTAATGATGTCTTTGATCACCTTCCTTACTGCTGTTGTAATAAATCGCCCATTGAATGTTTTCTCTGTCTGCATTATTCCGAGGTGGCCTTTTTCATGTATCCGCCATATGAGGTCTCTTTTGAAATACTCTGGTATCGCGATCCTATTGTCTTGACCTTCGACATACAATAACCCATTCCAGTTTACTTTACATTTGTATCATTCAAAGTAACTTGCTTTTAGTTTCAATAGTGTCATTTGGGGTTCTTTCAATTTCCTTATTATTTCGTTGAGGATTACATCGTCCTGTTGTTTGTCTATTAACTCCTTTTCAGAGATCTCTTCCTTTATTATGATCGGCAGTACCATTTGCCCCTTCTTGTCTATGTTAATCTCCGGCAAATCGTAGTATTGGTTATGTGGTAGGAACTGGAATTGCTGTTTTTCTCAATCTGTCTTTTCTGCGTCTCTTTGGTACTCTGGTAACGACGTCCAAAAGTCTGCATTGCTATGTAGGGTGCCTTTTCGATGCTCTATCTTGAATGTAAATTCATTGAGGTACTCTATCCATCAGGATACGATGCCCGATTTGTCTCCCAAGAACTTTTTCAGCCATGTGAGGCCGCTGTTGTCGGTTTGTACTCAGAATTCTTTCCCGATTAGAAAATGTCTGAACTTTCTGATACTCTCAACTAGGGCTAACATTTCCACTTTGGTGGATCCGTAGTTCTCTTCACTTGCCCGTAGTTTGCGGCTAAGGAATTGTATTGGTACCTCTTTTCCATTTTTCATCTGTCCTAACATTGCCCCTATGGCAACCTTACTTGCATCGCAGTCTAATATAAACTGCTTGTTGTAATCTGGTGTATTAAGTGATGGTAGTTTCGCTAGTTCTTCCTTAATGTTGTCCAGTTCCTCCTGTTCTTGCCACGTCCACACAAATGGTACTGATTTTCTCATGAGTTTTGTCATTTTCGCGGCAGCGATGTTGGGGATAAATGTGCCATAATAGTTGAAGAAGCCCATTATCTTTTGGATATCTTTCTTGTTATTTGGTTTCTCTATTTTCCGTATCATCTCTCTTGCATTGTCTTTCATTGATATTCTGCCTTTCTCTATTGTCCTCCCCAAGAAGACGATTTTTTCCTTTAAGATCTCGCATTTGTTGCCATTTATCCGGAGTCCGGCTTTCCCTAAGATTGTCAATGTTCTGTCCAGTTTCTCTATGTGCTCTTATATTGTATCACTTGTTATGATTATGTCGTCTATGTAGGCATTGATGCCATCCACCATTCTGTGCGTTTTGTTTTTCAGGACTTTTGTTATATATCTTTGGAACGTTGCTGGCATGTTGCATAGTCTGAACGCCATGTAGATCCACTCATACAGCCCGTACGGTGTAATGAATGCTGTCTTCTCAATATTGTCTTCCTCCATCCGCACTTGCCAATACACCTTGCACAAGTCTAGTGTTGTGAAGTATTTGTGCTTGCTTGCTTCATATAACATGTCCTCTATCCTTGGTAGGGGATAGGAATCTTTCTTTGTTACCTAATTCAACTTTCGAAAATCTATGCATAGCCAGTATTTTTCTCCCTGCTTCACAAACACTTTGGTGCTGCATAGGGACTCTCACTTGGTCGCATGATTTTGTTATCTATCAATTCTTCAAGTATTTGATTGTATTTGTCTTTCATTTGTTCGGGCACTCTTCTACAGGGGAGTTTTATTGGCTTGTCGGTAGTTGTCACTATCTTATGTTTCTCCCCTATTGCCTGCCCCACACTTATCTCTCCATAGTTGAATATTCGCTTATGTCGTCTTAGCATGTTTCTTAGCAGTTGTATCTCCTCCTCATTCAGATGTTGGTAATTCTTGCTCTTGATGTCTGGGATTTTGTATTCATCATCTGTTGCTTTCTTCCCAATGCCCTTGAATCAGCCTTTGGGAGTACTCGCAACTTGGATGGTGTTCATCCACTCGCCCTTGAGTCAGCCCTGTGGAGTACTTTGTGCTTCCACTTGTAAGTCCTTGAATCGACCATACAAGTCGTCAGCTCCATCTTCGTCCTCCAGTGCTTTCCAAATCACTCTGATGTTTGATTTTACATATTTCCCGAATATCCTGATGTGTGATTTCTTTAGATTTAATTTCTGATTTGTTGGGTTGAGAATTGGAATTTTACCCTTTCCCTTTTTCACTGTGCATATACTTGACGGCATTGACACCCTTTTTGTGTTTATTCCTTTATTTTCATAAATCATTACATTGGCTGTGATCATTTCCTCTGTCTCAATCTCATACATTTTCCATTGATGCTGCTGCAAATGAATGTCTTCGTGCAGTTCAATCGTGATTGTTTTGTCTTTGCCCTGTTCTTCTTCGATCTCGATCTCTTCCTCTTTAACTTTGATGGTTCTATCTGCATAGTTGATAACACATTTGTTTTTTATGAGGAAGTTGTCTCCCAAAATTATCTCGTATGGTAGCATGTTGTTGTGAGTATCTACTACTACCAATGATTGTTCAAACGTAGTGTTCGCCACTCTTAGCTGCACCACTTCCAGTATTCCCTTGGTATCAATGTATTCGCCAGACGCATTGATGAGTCTTTTGCTACAATTAGTGAGATCCTCTCTTGAGAACCCTAATTTCATTGCGCAGTTGTCCGTAATTATCAAAGTTGCCGCTCCCGTGTCGATGGTTGCTCTTATCATTATTCTGTTAACCGATATTGTCATTGTGTTTACTGTATCCATGTTCACCATAATCATTACTGCTGCGCGGTTTTTAGGAGTCGGCGCTCCATTTAGTTTTCCGATTCCTCTTCAGTTTGGGGTTCTTCGTTTGTTTCTCCTTCTGATTCTATTAAGTCTTCTTCTTTGAAGTACCCTTGTTCTTCTCCAATCATATTTATTTGCTTGTGGCACTCATCTCTTTTATGTCCTTTCTTTCCGCAATTATAGCATTTGACGTCTTTTTCATGAACCTTTTTTGTTTTTCCGTCTCTAGTCTTCACTCTTATTGTTTTTTCCTGTTTGTCTGTCTCATACATTTTTGTTGTGGTTTTCAGTTTAAGATTGCTCCTCCACGTTGGTGTCTCTCTATGCCAAGCTGCCTTTTCATTTATTCTGGCATTGCTTTTGATGGTGGCTTGTATGTCCACCGCTTTTCTAATCATCTTCTCCAATTTATCGTCTACGTCGCACTTAATTTCGAATTGTGCTCTGATATTGTCAGGCATCCCTTTACAAATGTGCAAGAAGAGATCGTATTTAGAATATTGGTTCTCTCTCGAGCTGAGTGTGACCAGCCTCTCGACCTGTTGTATGTAATTGCAGATGTCATCTGTCTTCTTCATCTTTGTTCCATTTAAAATTATTCTGTATTGATTCTTGAAACTTTCGTTTCCATAGTATTCTATGAAGTCACCAATTAACAATTTGTAGTCTGTTTTCGTTTCCAGGTCTAACAGTAGGTAGTGCTGCGCCACTGCTCCCGTCAAATATACGGGGAATCTCGCTGCTACTGAATGTTGGCTTACCTTCCTTTCTGCCATCGTGAGCTCGAACATCTGGAGCCATTCCCTGAACGTTGGGTTGTACCCATCCACTCTGCCATTAAATTTTGGTAATGTGGCTTTACAAGGGATCATGTCGTTTCCCACTTCCTGGTTTAATATTGAGTTACTGTATTTAGGTTTCATGTTTTTTGTTGTCCCTTCTTCTTTTCGCAATTGTGTGGTTATTGCCTTTGTGATCTCGTCAATGAATTTCTTCTTTTCTACATCATTTTCATCTTCTGAAGAATCTTCTGATAGGTGATCATGAGGTGGCGAGGCCTGTAGTTTGCGTTCTTTTCTACCTACTAACTGAAAGTTGTGGGATTGTATTCTATCTTGTTCTTCCTTGGTCAGCTGCAATAACCTCAATTTTTCTTTTAGTTGGGCTATCTCCTCCTGCCTCAGATCTTTATCTTTGATTAGTCGTCTGTTCTCTACTTCTAGCAAGTCCTGTTGTAATTGTGCTGGCTGTTTGTTCCTGTTTGTTTCAAGTCGGGTTATTTTACTCTTCAGTTGTGATATCTCTGCAGCTTTTATATCGTAATCTTGTATTAGTTGCCAGTTTGTTCTTTCTAATATGTTATTTTTATCTTGCAGAAGCTGGTTCTGTTCCAGAAATCTACTATTGGATTCTGTTAATTGTTTTGTGAGTGCTTTGATCTCGTTTTGGAACACTTCATTTTGTTCGATTAGTCTGGTGTCCATATTGATTTGGATGTTCCTGATTGTTTCCTCACTCGCTAATTCAATGTCTTCTATCCTTTTTGTGAGTAGACCAATTTCTTCTCGTAGTAATTTCTCAGTCTCATTGTTTTTTCTCAGAATTTCCATGATTTCAGGGCTTCCTGGTTCAGAAGAGGATTCCTGTCTTATTGACTCTGGGGTTTGGGTTGCTTCAGAATTCCTTGGATAGGATGACGATCGTGTTGCCATGGGGGTGGTAGTTTTTGGTATTGCCTTCTTTGCGCTTCCTCTCTTACTTTTATTGTTTGTCATTCTTTCTTGATGTCGTAGTGGCTTTCCGGTTTGGTTACAATTCAAGAGTCTAGGTTGCACTTGTTGCGGTTAAAGTTTTCTGCCTTTGCTGACTTTATTTTTCTGTTCACTGCTCTGTTGCTTCCTTTTCACTTTTCCTTTGAGTTATTTCAGAGTTTTGAAAGAGTATCACTGTGTGTTTCCTTTCCATTGACTTTGTTCTTATTTGTCATGGTCGCCATGTAACATCCTCCACCTGGCCTATTTGCACCATGTATTATTGTTGATAACTATCACTCAGTAAATTGCAGGTGAGGAGTTACTAAATTATTGAACCGCCAAACTTTTCCTTTGTAGTTAACTAGTTAAGTTAATTGAACATTGATTATCACTGTTTGGGTAACTGAGCCATGTGACGTTTCCTCTTCAGTTCTTCTGTGGGCTACTGCCTGAAGCTGATCTCCACAATACAGTTCCCCTCCTTCATGAACGATGACCGGATCCACTGCACCATCTCAGCTCAACTGGAACTAATTATGTGTACCTTACTTTAGCTCAGTGCGTGCACTCAAGTCAAGTTGTAACTGACTTAAACTCAATTTTGTAAAGTGTTTGTTGGTTTGATTAAGTAAAGCAACTGGGCATTGACACTAACTGCATTTAAATATTATTAAAGTAGCCATTACTGTAAAATTACTGGCTTAGTAAATTAACTAATAGATTGCAAGTTCC
>CABFPE010000001.1:6968496-6981866 GCA_900660155.1 Hofstenia miamia
TTACAAAGAAGAGATGGAACCTTGTTGTGGCATTAGTTAGAAATCAGCATGCATTCCTACTATTCTATCTTATTGAGAGTTTAAAGCTGATGCATGGATTAACTGATGCTAAAAATAATTAACTAACTCCTCCTGCCATTTAACCTTTCCTAATAGAAGTTAAAAGAAAACAGGAGGTCATGTTGGGGAAGATGGCCACACTCAGCTGCTCAAATACAAATAACATTTTATAAGAGCTCTAATTAGATTAAGAGTAAAGAAGCCCTAACTCTTGGGTGCAAGTGTTAAACCTAAATGCTAAGTAAAATAACCCATACTCAGTGTGTTCCTAATGTAGAATCAACTGTGAGATGGCATGTTGGAATTGTCTTGCATAAGAGCAGGTCTGTGTAGATGATTTTAGTAGCTGAGATTATGTGGGTATTATACATACTTGTAGGCTGGTAGGAGCTGCTATACAAAACAGTGAAATTCTCCATATGAAAGTGCAAACTTTCAACTTTGTCTGGGATGGTATCCTGGTACTCTTCTTTTAAGAACATTACTAAGCATATCTTCTCCACCTTGGTGAGTCAATAGGCTATTTCAATCTTTTCCATGATTTGAGGTGGTTCACCTCATTGACACGAAAAAAATAAATGACTAACAGGTTGTCAAAATTGATGTTGATGAATTCAAATTTCTTTATCTTTTGTTTACTGTTTAGAAACTGGCACAGGTGAGACAGGTTGAAGTCCTCATCAAATATAGTGTGAACAGTACTTTGCCAGTAAGGTTGCACCATGCTAGCTAACATCTTAGAATCATAACAAATAATGGCATTGATCTGGGGTCTACACTCTGCGTCTATGACAAAGGGGATCAAGTTGACTGAACAGGTTAGATCCTTTGTGTTAAACGTCCATCATAACCAATTCTTTGTTTCTTCTGATATATTATCTCTGACTAAACAGACTGCTTTCTGAGTAGCAATAAAATATGGATGTAAGATCTCATCGCCAACCTTAGATGTTTTAGCTTTACATTCCTCAGCTTTGTGGGACCTAACACTAGCTGAGTTGTGGGAGGAAGGACTGGGACTAGGAGGAGGTTTTGAGTCATCACAGGGTGAGGTTATGTTAGACAACTGGGCAAAAGGCACTCTATGCTCCTCAGATTCATGCACAGAGAGTTGTCTCCTTGCATAGTTGTCTGAGGTCTGCTCCTGCTCAGAGAGTTGCCTCCAAGCATAGTTGTGGGAAGTCTGCTCCCAAGGAGAGAGTTGTCTCCCCTCATAGTCATGGTTGCTACAGGTGTCTTCTGCTGGGCACTCTCGCTTTCATGAAGTGCCTTCATCTGATTGTCTTGGCATTGTTGATTGCTTCATTTTGGCTTGCAGATTGATTCATCATCATACCAGGTGTCTTGTTGGGGGTTGGTTTTCTGTTTGTTTCATAGTTGCTAAACAAAGATATAAGATTAAGGTCCCATTCCTGGGTATTTAAATGGTCTGAATATCTCTGATCTCTAGCTTTTCATTTAGGCAAAATACGAGTAGCTATAGTGTTGCTACTACTACTGAGGTTACTATCATACTCAACCTGTGTAAGGTCATCCTCCTCACATTCAGTGAGGTTATCATAATATTCTATCTCATTAATGCCATCATCAACAAGAGAAAACTTGTTATTATTGTCAATGACTGCATTTTGTATATCTTTGATTGTTTGTCTAAGCCACTGAAAGTAGGCGACTTTACCATTATCTAATAAGTACCAGTGGTGATCTAACACCTTAACTATTTTAAAGGGTCCTTGCCAATTAGTGGCAAGTTTTCACACTTGGTTAGCATCAGTAACCTGATGAGGAAAGTAAGCAAATACAGAATCTCCATTTTTATGAGGTTCACCTTACAGCTTTTTATCAAAATTTCTTTTCTGGTGAATAACAGACTGATTGGTATTCCAGCAGATGGAGAGGTGCACTTCCTGGAATTCCTGTAGCATCCAGTTCACAAAGTTCTACAAGGCTGGCTCGTTGTAATCCAGGAACATGATCAACAAAGGAGTGCTTGCTTTGTGGCCAAACATGGCTTTGAAAGGGCTCACTTTGGTGGTGGAGTGAATGGTGGTATTGTAAAAAAATTCGACTGCTTCAATGACGCATCTCCAATTTCAACCAGCAGTGCAGGCTAAAGCAACTCTGATCAGTTTAATGATGGTGCAGTTCAGTTGCTCAGCAATGCCATTTGACTGTGGATGGTAAGCAGTGGTGAAATCATGTACAATCTCAAGTTCTTTCATGAGAGTAGACATTAAAGAGTTTTCAAACTGAGGACCATAGTCAGAGACCAAATGCTCCATAGGCCAGATCTTAAAGATCCAGTCTTTGACAATTCTTTCACCAATGACTTTGGCAGTGGTATTGTTGAGGGGAATGAGTCATACATATTTAGTGAAGTGGTGTTTCAAAACCAACAGATATGGAAATCCCTGCTCATCCCTTGATAGTTTTTCAATGTCCATGTGGACCACTTCATTAGTTCTTTTGGCAACCTGACTATGGAGCTCAGTTCTCTGCTCTGGAAAGTGTCCAGCTCCTTGAAGCAGGCATGCTTCACACTTATCAATCACATCTTGTACCATAGCTCTAATACCAATGGTAATGTAACAAGCATGAATTGTTCTTTCCATCTGGATAATCCTGAGATGTCTGCATTCATGGATCTTCTGGACCAGATCTCACTTAAAATACTCTGGGATTGCCATACATTTGTTCTGACTATGCGTCTAGAGGAGTCCAGCTTTGGTAAGCTTCCAATGATAACATTGAAAGTATCTCTTAGTAAAGTCACTGATAGCATGGTCAGGGTGCTTGATCTTAAAGACAATCTCAGATAGGACTTTGTCATGTAATTGATGGGTGGCAATTTCCTTTTCTGAAATTTCCTCCTTCACCATAATGGGGAGGATCACTTTCCCATTTTGATCTGCATTGATATCAGGGAGGAGCTTGTACTTGCAAGCTGGGATGAATCCAAACAGGATCTTTTCCCCTGGCAGCTTTCACAGGTCTCTCTCATAGCTTGGCAGGGTGGTGAAATAATAAGCATTGAGATGCAATCTCCCAGGGCAGTGTGTGATCATAAAAGAGAAGTTGTTAAGGTATTCCAAACATCAGGTGACAATGTTTGACTTGTCACCAGGGAAATTCTTAAGCCATGCTAGCACGGAGTTGTTGGTACAAACAATAGATTGGCGACCTAAGATGAATAATTGGATCTTCTTCAGACTCTTGATGAGTACTAGCATCACAGACTTTGTTGCTCTATAATTTAGCTCAGCATTGTGGAGCTTCTGACTGAAATATTGTACTGGGCATTCCTGGGCATTATCACTTGGCTGAGCTCACCACTGATTGCGACTGAACTTGTGTCACAATTGATGATAAATTCTTTTGTGTAATCTGGCGTGTTCAGACTAGGGATCTGTCTGAGATCTTGCTTCACAGCATCCAGCTCCCTTGCTCAACCCAGGTCCAACAAAATTCAGTATTTTTTCGTAGTAGATTAGAGATATGCTTGGTTCAGTTGGCTAGTTCAGAGATGAAAGAGCCATAATAGTTAAGAAAGCCCATCAGGCATTGGATGTCCTTGTGTGAGCATGGAGTCTCAATTTTATTGAGATGGTCTTTTGCATCATTCTTAAGAGTGTGACCTAGTTATTCAAGTGATCAGAGAATGTGTGTCCTGTAACAAGAATATCATCTATGTATGCAGTGATCCCAGGTTCAAGAATGTTACACCATTCCATAGTACATGTGTGATATAACCCTGAAATGTGGCCAGAGCATTGTAAAGCTGAAGGCCATGTACTTCCAATTGAAGAGGCCATAAGGCATAATAAAAGCGGTCTTCAGAATGTTGGCAGGCTTCATCAGTGTGTGCCAATAGGCTTTACAGAGATCCAAGCATGAAAATAACTTGTACTTGCTGACATCATAGAGTAGGTCCTTGATGCGAGGTAACAGATATGCATCCTTAGTTGTGATGTCATTTAATCATTGGAAATCAATGCAGAGGCAGTACTTCTTGCCTTGGCAAATGAACTGAAATAACTGAATACTATTTAGGTATCCCACCATCATAGCTCTGCTCTGTGGATAGTGTATCTGTGGCCTCTGGCTGACTCTAATCTCTGCATTACTTCAATTGTATGTGTTCCCTATCCTAACTCAGTTTAGTTCTCAATGCAAATTGTAACTGACTTAAACTCAATTTGTACCATGTATTTAATTTACTTCACAACCTTGCAATGTCACTAGCTGTTTAATAATTATTACTTTAGCCATTACTGAAAACTATTGGCTTTAATTAAGTTAAGATAATTAAGTTACTTAATAACTTGCAGCTTCCTACCTTACATTTAAATAATATAATACATGCTCAGTCAATTTATTGGTCTACTATAGGTCACCTAAGTCTATCAGATAAAATATTTATAACCTATGGTAGGCTATCCAGCCCTTTTTTACTGATGTTGACTATTGATTACATGTAAATGATCAAATGAATAGCCAGCTAAATGGAGAAAAACTCCTATTTGTACACCTAATGTAAATGCAGGTTCATGGTTTGGATCAAGGATCCTTGAGTTGCTCCCAATATGTTTCCAAACCACTACTACTGCATTTACCATTTAGCTTGACATTGTGTATAAATAATCAAACCAATATAAAATCTAAGAATAAGATTTTCAAAGAATTTACTTCAACAAATTCCAAACTGATTTATGCTCTATTTATAGTTAACTTGAAAAAGTACCTGTCATTTTAAATTCAAATTTAATTCGTCTGCCAAAATGGCTGAAAATAATGGAAGCGAATTTACCCCCTTTGTTTTGTCAAATTCAACAACAAGTACTAATTTGATATATTATTACTTGGTTGCATTTTACAAAGATAATTCTGATAATTGAAATTAAATTGTTTTTCTAAATAATCATAATTGAATCTTAGTTTTGACTAATCATTTGTTCTTCTTTCTTCATTAGCAGCATTTTTTTGGATTATGCTACACACCCTCCTCAGCTTGCATTATTTTCAGCACTGCACACTCCCTGTGGACTAACTCATCTGCTCTTTTAATTAGTGTTTCTGCTTGGGGATCACTCCAGCTTGTTGTTGTGAATTCTGGTAGTTTGGGCATTTTTAGTACCGCCTCTCTCTCTGTTGTTACCATGCTATGATATCATAGGAACTTTGCTTCTTTGATATTTTCTGATATCAGTGTTATTTCTCTAAGTTCATTCATTTTTTCTGAAAAGATTTCATAGAATTTTTTGTATAGGTGGATTCCTTTTATTGCAATCATTAACGTCATCTGCATGTCCGCTCTACTTGTGTGCGCCATTTCTTCTCTTACTGTTGTGTTTGGGTAAAAGAATGTAAACACTTTCCTAAGGCTCCTTGTGTTTGCCACATCTTTGTAAAAGAAGCTTATGTTTTCTCTCACTTCTTCTTCAGTTATCATTGTCAGATCATTTTTATTCAGTCTCATCATCATTACTATCTCCACCCTTTTTGTGACATCATAGAAGCGGTATTCTTTATCCCATAGATCCAACCACACCACGTCATTTACTCCTGAAAATAGCATGATCACCTTAGTTGTGCATTTATCAATTTCTTCTCTCAGTTCCTTTAGCTGTTCATTAATTGGTTTTCCTTGCGTATATAGTTGATAAGGAGTTATCGCTCCTTCAACATATACTCTTTCCTTATTTTGATTGTTCAGTAATATCTCTTTCGTCTTTTTGTAATCGTCCCATTTGACTATTGCTTTCACATCTTCTTTCGTGTTCACATAAGTCTTATATTCATGTAGGAAAGTCTTGGCTATCTTTACGTTTTTCAGTATCCTCCATCATGGGAGCACCATCAGGATCAACACTGTTTTTGGTGGGGTACATATCAGGATTTTTGTTCTTATCTGTTGTTCTATTTCTCTGTAATCGTGTGACATTGTCAGTGCTGTTGCCAGCCTGATCGTGGCTGGATAGTTCATTTTGCTTTCTTTTAGTGTCTCCCAAAATATCTGTGTTAGTCCTCTTCTGCTCATTTTCATTTGGATGCTGTCATTTAGTTCTAATTTTGACGTGATGCATTCCACATCCACTGCTAGTTGATTATATGGTTTCAGCATCTCCTCCAATTCTGTCTCTGTAAGTGCTTCTGTGAACATCAATTTCATTGATGCTACTGTCTGTTCTTCCTTCACGTACTTGTAGTTTCTTGAGCAAATTTTTTCTTTTTCCTTTGTTATTTTTATTTCGACTAAGAATCTTTCGTCATCTGTATCCATCCATTCCATTGCGTGTTCTGGCATGGAGGCTCCCCATTTCTCTATGTTTACTCTATCTATTTGTTGTTGTTTTTTTGGTGATAGTATTAGTTGTGTCAATGTTAACAGTTCTTCCTCTTCTTACATTTCTTTTTGTTTTTTGTCATCATTTCGCAAACTTCCACTGGTTTGGTTATTCCTAACCTTTGCATCATTTCCACACTCTTTACAAACGTGCAGTGAGGGCTCTCTTTTTTGTATCTTTTCATATCTGTTTCTAACATTTGCTGAATTTCTTTGTTCTTTATCATAGTTACAATTTCTTTTGTGTCTATGATTTTCTGTTTAATGATCTTCCTTGTTGTTATCCATGGTTCTGTCTCGACTTGTCTTAATCATGTCTCAGATGTGGCGCCCCACATGTATTTACTCATGGGTTCATCAAATACTGTTATCTCTTCTGGTGCAATCCCTGTTCTATTCGCTATATACACCATTGAAATTCTGCCTAACAGGCTTTTGTTAATGATCAATCTACTTATAAATTTTTCAACCTCCTGCATTGGTTTCTTGATTTTGTCTGGAGATGTCAACTTCTCAACATGCCCTTTTAATAGCCAGTTCTTTGTCTGCGTGTTCACTGGGGACAATGCTATCTCATATCTCTTTGCTTTCACTAGTTTTTGGCGCCCTACTCTGGAAATTGGCAGTCTCAGTTCTCGGTCTTGCATTGTAAAGATTGCTAGAATCCATGCTGAGGTTCTAAACCTTATTTCTGGGGCATTCTTTTCTTCAAATATCATATTTTTAAAGTCCTTTGTCAAGTTTAATTCATATGCCCTGTTGATCTCTGACAGTGCCACTTCAACTGTTTTATGGTGTTTCTTTGATGGGGCCTCAATGTGTATATCTGGCCACTTTTCTTCTGTTTTCTTCTGTAACTTCATCTTGTTCCATATTTCTTGTATTCTTTTTATGTGTTCTTGCCTTTGCGTGAGGCTACACTTAATGAATAGTGTGTTTGCCTTTTCCACGCCCTCTGCGTGCATTGTCATCTCTATCATTTTCACCTGTTTAAATAAATTGATGGCAATACATGGATATACCATTAATCTACAATATACTACCCAATAGTCAATCTGTAGGTCTAAACAAATTAATTCCGGAATTTTTGCTTTTGTTGTTATCTTTTCCCATAAGAACACATTCTCTACCTGTATCTCAAGCTCTCTTAGAAATGGTGGTAATTCTTTAACTGTTGTTCTTCCAATTATGACCACTCTTATGTCCTGCACTCTCGCCATTCTTAGAGTTTGGTCTAGCTGCTTTTCCAGATTTTTGTTATATTCTTTTTCCTTTAAGATGTGAATGATCATGAGATTATCTTTGTCAATGATGATTTCTGGTATTTTCGCAATTTTGTCTATATATGCCATGATTGCTTGGGCTGTTTCCAATGTGAAATTGTCATCAAAGGTGACGTGAACCATGCTGTGCATATCTGGCCATTCCACCATCTTGCCTAGTTCTCACTGATAACTTATAATTGTATTGACCATTGGTCTTTTCTGTGCATCAAGTACTATCAGTAGATTGCTGCCTTCTGTCTTTGCTATTTTTCGAATGTGTCTCTTAGTTCCAGTGACAGTTTTTGATATGCATTAGTTCTCATTTTTGTCATTCCCATGAAATACGGGTGCAGGGCTTCACTGTCTATTTTTGACATCCTTTTCTCTCTATCTTTTGAATGCACTGTTCTCTCAGATGTGCTATTTGAGGGGGCGTGTAGCTGTGTAATCCATAATGGTCTACTGGTGCTCAGCTCACCATCAAGTGAGTCCATGCTGATCATTTCAACTGAGTTGCCCTTGAATCGGCTCACAGTTGGCACTTTCAGCAATTGACCAGCTGTGGGTTCTGTTGATATGTCAGCCTTGAATCACTTTCATATATGCATGGTTCTTCACCCACTTTCACCTTCCCCTGGAACTTTAATGGTCACACCACCCTTGAATCAGCAAGGTGGACTGGAGTGAAGGTTATGCTGCTTTTCACCAGTTCTCTGCATGCTCTCAAATCAGCAGTGCAGATGTCTGGGATATTCACTGGTTCTCTGCTTGCCCTCGAATCAGCGGTGCAGATCTCCAGTGGGAGAGGCATTGTGTCTTTTCGTCTCCCTGTCCTTGAATCAGCCTTGGGGAGTACTTGGACGCCTTCTCACTCTGCGCCTCTCATTAGTCATGGGTTGGTTCTCGTCCCTTCTGTCTTCTGTTGGACGTCCAGTTCAAGACTGTCTTCATATTCTTCTCCGTGGGTTTGACATTGTCATCTCCTTGGGTCTTTGGGTTCATTGCACTCTCTTCCTCATTGCATCTTGTTTGATTTTCCTAAATTCAGACAATAAGTTTACATCCCATATTTCAGGGTCATATATATATTTATCTCTTGCTGCACATTTGGCAGCACTCTTCTCTGTATGTCCTCATTGCCAAAGTTTGCTTCAAATTCTTCATTGAAGCCTTCCTCTGGCAGGCTATCTAAGTCATTCATATCATATATAACCTCATTATCATTAATACGTCTTTTTTAAACTCAGCATTTTTGTTTAATATCAATTCTTTGATATCTGAAATTGCTTGTTTCAAGTTTTGAAAGTGCAATAACCTTTCGTTATTTAACATGTACTTGTTATTTGGTAATACTTGCGTTATTTTATATGGACCTGACCATACTGTTTTTAACTTTTGGACCTGTTTTGTATTGGTTAATTTCATGGGTGTGAATGCATAAACTGTGTCGCCTAGTTTGTGCACATGACCATAAATTTTTTTATTGTAGTTAGGCTGTTGTCTCACAGCTGATTTCTTTGTGTTATGACACATTGTCTCATGTATTGCTGTTATCCAATTCCTCAGTTGATCCACATATTGGTTGTCTAACTTTCCACTATAGGCGAAGTATTGCATTGATAATGGCGTCGCCACCTCCTTTTTGAACATGGCTTTAAATGGTGTTATTCCAGTTGCTGAACATATGGACTTATTATAGAAATACTTGATCATTTCAATTACCTCCCTCCATTTACGTCCTCCTACTCTTGAGGTTGTGACTCTAATCAATTTTATCAAAGTTCTATTCAGCCTCTCCACCTCCCCATTTGCTTGTGGGTGATATGCTGTCATTCTTTCACTTATGACTTCCAGTAGGTGTGCCATTTCCTGGAACAGGTTGCTTTCAAATTGTGGCTCCTTATCCGTAATTATTGTCTCCATTGGCCTGAACTTCAGGATCCATTCTTTCATTACTATGTCAGTTGCTGTTTCAGCCATTGTGTTCCTCATCAGGACCAACTTTGCATATTTGGTGAAGTTGTCCACCATCACCAAGAGGTACTGGTACCCCTCCTCATCTTTTGACAACATTTCCAAATCTATATGTATGATTTCATTCACTTTCATTGCTATGATCTTTTCTAGTGGTGCCCTCTGTGTTGGAAAATGTTGTTTGTTGTGGAGGAGACATTCTGTACATTTGTTGATGATTTCTTCTGTGACTTTTCTTATTGCTGTCATGAAAAATCTTGCGTTGAACATGCTCTCCATCTGTGTGATGCCCAAATGGCCCTTTTCGTGGATTTTCCTCACTAGTTCACATTTGAAATATTCTGGTATTGTGATTCTATTGGTTTGTCCTTCCACATATAGGAGTCTGTTCTTGTTTCTTTTCCATTTGTACCTCTCATAATAACTTGCAGTTAACTTTGGTAGTTTCTCACTTGGTTAGTTTTCTTATTATTTCACTTAATATCACGTCATCCTTCTGTTTCTCTACAATTTCAAATTCTGAAATTTCCTCTTTTATCACAATTGGTAGCACTGCTTGACCCTTCTTGTCGACATTCATCTCTGGAAGTCCTTCATACTCTGTGTGTGGTAGAAATTGGAATTGTTTTTTCTCTCTGTCTTCCTTAGTCGCGTCTCTCTGATACTCAGGAAGCACTGTCCAAAAATCAGTGTTCATGTGCAGTGTTCCTTTTCAGTGTTCAATCATGAAAGTAAATTTGTTTAAGTACTTGATCCATCTTGAGACTATTCCCAATTTATCACCAGAGAAATTCTTGAGCCATGCCAATCCACTGTTATCAGTGTGAACTCTAAATTGTCGTCCTATTAGAAAGTGTCTAAACTTTTTTATGCTCTTGATCATTGCCAACATTTCCAATTTTGTTGACCCATAATTCTCTTCACTTGGTTTCACATTGTGACTAAAGAATTGTATGGGTACGTCCTTGTCATCTTTTATTTGTCCTAGCATTGCTCCAATCACTACCTTGCTGGTGTCACAGTGTAGCATCATCCAAAGCAACTAAGCTGCAAATGAAGATTAACGTGGAATAATTAATAATGATTAGAATTTTGCTAACTCCTCTTTTATCTTATCAAGCTCTTCCTGCTCCTGCCATGTCCATACAAATGGCACTAATTTTCTCATCAGCCATGTCATCTTGGTGGTCTTTCCCACAATGTTGGGGATAAACGTGCCATAATAATTGAAAAAACCCATTATCCTCTGGATGTCCTTCTTGTTGTTTGGTTTCTCTATTCTCCTGATCATATCTCTTGTATTATCCTTCATGCATATTCGCCCTTTTTCGATAACTCGCCCTAAGAATATGATTTTTTCCTTTAAGATTTTGCACTTATTTCCATTGTTTCTCAGGCCTGCTTTTTGAAGGATTGATAATGTTCATTCCAATTTCTGCAGGTGTTCCTCAATGATGTTGCTCATCATGATGATGTCATTGATATATGCATTCACTCCATCCTCCATCTTGTGTTTCTTATTTTTAAGCACTTTTGTTATGTATCTTTGAAATGTTGCAGGCGCATTGCAAAGACCAAATGCCATGTATATCCATTTGTATAGGCCATAGGGAGTTATGAACGCCATTTTTTCTATGTCTTCCTCTTCCATTCTCACTTGCCAATATGCTTTGCATAAGTCTATTGGGGTGAAGTACTTGTGTTTGCTCACTTTGTATAGCATGTCCTCTATCCTTGGCAGCGGATATGAACTTTTTTTTTGTTACCTCATTCAACTTCTGGAAGTCTATGCATAACCTGTGTTTGTCTCCCTGTTTCACAAATACTGTAGGTGTGGCATATGGGCTTTCACTGGGTCGTATTATTTTGTTATTGATTAGTTCATTGAGTATCCTGTTGTATTCTTCCTTCATCTGTTCTGGCACTCACCTCACTGGTAGTTTTATTGGTTTGTTTGTTGTTGTAATGATCTTGTGTGTTTTGCCAATTGCTTGTCCTACACTTATTTCTCAGTAGTTAAATATGTGTTTGTGTTTCTCTAGTACCTCTCAAAGTTGTTGCAATTGTGCTGTGCTCAGGTGTTGGTATTCCTCTTCAGCCAATTCGGGTATTTTGTATTGATCTTCTTCTTCAGCTTTTGTCCCTCTGCCCTCAAGTCAGTTGTGGGGAGTACTGGCTACATCAATGGTTTTTGTCCACTCGCCCTTGAGTCAGCAGTGTGGGGTACCTCCTGTTTTCATTTGTAAGTCCTTGAGGCGAACATACAAACTATTCTTTTCATTGAATTTCTTCCATTGCTCTCCAAATAGCTTTGATGCTAGATCTGACATACTGTCTGAATATTTGTACATTTCTTTTCTTCATGTTGATGTTGTGATTCATTGCATTAAGTATCTGTACATTTCCTCTGCTGTTTTTTATCACACATACACTTTACAGCATTGACACTCTCTTTGAATTGATTCCTTTGTTGTTGTAGATCATTATATCTGCTGTTATCACATCTTCTGTATTCACTTCATGCATGCTCCATTGATATGGTCGCAATTTAATATCTTCTTCTAGCTTGAAGACTATCATTGATGGCTTTCCTTCATGTTCTCTGATTTCAATTTCCTCTTCCCTTACTTTGATTGTTCTGTCAGCATAATTTATTACACATCCATTTTTTGTCAGGAAATCATCACCTAATATTACCTCATAAGGCAGTAAATTGTTGTGGGTATCTATTACCACCAGTGTTTGCTTGAAGGTTGTGTTTGCTATTCTAATCTGCACTGCCACAATCTTGCCTTTCATATCTATCAACTCTCCAGATGCAATAATTAGTCTTTTGTTTGAACACTGTAAGTCATCTTGTTTAAATCCCAGTTTCATTGTGCACTCGTCCATTATTATTGATGTTGCTGCTCCTGTATCAATTGTTGCTTTTGTTAAAATCCCATTTATCATTATCATTATTGTGTTAATGTTATCCAAATTCATCATAATCATTATTGGTGCTCAGTTTTTTTGAGTTGGCACTCTGACTAGTTTTCCAATTCTTCCTCTGTTTGGGGATCCTCTACCAATTCTGATTCATATTTGATTACATCCTTGTCATTGTAATATGCTTCTTCCTCTCTGATCATGTTGAGTTGTTTTCTGCACTCATCCTTCCTGTGCCCCTTTTGTCCACAAGCATAGCATTTTATGTCCCTTTCTCTTACCTTTTTGGATTTCCCATCCTTGTTTTTTATGTTGATTAATTTTTCTGTTTTTTTCCTATTTGAATGCCTTGGTGTTCCCTGTCTGCATTTTGTAGTTATTTCTCCATTCTGTTGGCTTTTCCTTATTACATATCACTTTTTTGTAGATGTGAGCATTATTTTCTATTGTTGCCTGTATATCCTGATCATCTTTTCCAGCTTGTCATCTATGTTGCATACCTTTGCAGATATGAGAAAAAAGGTCATACTTGGAATATGTGCTTTCCCTTGAACTGAGTGTCAATAATCATTCTATTTGTTGGATATAATTTCAGATGTCATCTGTTTTCCGCATTTTTGTAGAATTTAGTATAATTCAATATTGGTTTTTAAAGCTTTCATTTTCATAATAGTCTATGAAGTCTCTGATCAATAGTTTGTAGTTTTGTTTTGTGTCTGCATCAAGGAGTAAGTAGTGTTGAGAGGCTGCCCCTGTTAAGAATAGTGGGAACCTTGTGGCTGCAGCCCTTTGGTTTACCT
>CABFPE010000001.1:6987339-7005658 GCA_900660155.1 Hofstenia miamia
TCTGATTCTTCTTCAGTTTGGGGTTCTTTGTTTGTTTCCCCCTCCAATTCTATCAAATCTTCTTCTTCAAAGTACCCTTGTTTTTCTCCAATCATGTTTATTTGTTTGTGACATTCGTCTCTTTTATGTCCTTTCTTTCCGCAATTATAACATTTAATGTCTTTTTCACGAACCTTCTTCGTTTTTCCGTCTTTAGTTTTTATTCTTACCGTTTTTTCCTGTTTGTCAGTCTCATACGTTTTCATTGTGTTTTTCAGTTTGAGGTTATTCCTCCACATTGGCGTTTCTCTGTGCCAAGCTGCCTTTTCATTTATTCTCGCGTTATTTTCGATCGTAGCTTGTATGTCCACCGCTTTTCTGATCATCTTCTCCAATTTGTTGTCTACATCGCACTTAATTTCAAATTGTGCTCTTATATTGTCAGGCATCCCCTTGCAAATATGCGAAAAGAGATCGTATTTTGAATATTGGTTCTCTCTTGAGCTGAGTGTGACCAGTCTTTTGACCTGTTGTATATAATTGCGGATATCATCTGTCTTCTTCATCTTCGTTCCATTTAAAATTATTCTGTATTGGTTCTTAAAGCTTTCATTTCCATAGTATTCTATGAAGTCGCCAATTAACAGTTCGTAGTCTGTTTTCATTTCCGGGTCTAACAGCAGGTAGTGCTGTGCTGCTGCTCTGGTCAGATATAGGGGGAATCTCGCTGCTGCTGAATGTTGGCTCACCTTTCTTTCTGCCATCATTAACTCAAACATCTGGAGCCATTCTCCGAACGTTGGGTTGTAGCCATCTACTCTGCCATTAAATTTTGGTAGCATGGCTTTACAAGGGATCATATCATTTCCCACTTCCTGGTTTAGTATAGAGTTGCTGTATTTTGGTTTCATGTTTTTCGTTGTCCCTTCTTCTTTTCGCAATTGCGTGGTTATCGCCTTTGTGATCTCATCAATGAATTTCTTCTTCCAAAGAATCTTCCGATAGGTGATCATGGAGTGGCAAATCTCGTAGTTCCCATTCTTTTCTACCTACGAACTGAAAGTTGTGGGATTGTATTTTATCTTGTTCTTCCTTGGTCAGTTGCAGTAACCTCAATTTGTCTTTTAATTGAGCTATTTCCTCTTGCCTCAGATCTTTATCTTCGATTAGTCGTCTGTTCTCTACTTCTAGCAAATCCTGTTGTAATTGTGCTGGCTGTTCATTTCTGCTTGTTTCGAGTCGAGTTATTTTACTCTTAAGTTGTGATATCTCTGCGGCTTGTATGTTGTTATCTTGTATTAGCTGCTGGTTTGTTCTTTCTAATACATTGTTTTTATCTTGCAGAAGCTGATTTTGTTCCAGGAATCTGCTGTTTGATTCTGTTAATTGTTTCGTAAGTGCCTTGATCTCATTTTGGAACACTTCACTTTGTTCGATTAATCTGGTATCCATGTCAATTTGGATGTTCCTGATTGTTTCTGCACTCGCCAATTCGATGTCTTCTATCCTTTTTGTTAATAGGCCAATTTCCTCTTGTAGTAATTTCTCAGTCTCATTATTCTTTCTCAGAATTTCCATGATTTCTGGGGTTCCTGGTTCGGAAGAGGATTCCTGTCTTGTTGATTCTGGGGTCTGGGTTGCTTCCGAGTTCCTTGGATAGGATGACGACCATGTCGCCATAGGGGTGGTGGTTTTTGGTATTGCTTTCTTTGCGCTTCCTCTCGTGCTTTTATTGATTGTCATTGTTCCTTAATGTCGTAGTGGCTTTCCAATTTGGTTACGATTCAAGAGTCCAGGTTGCACTTGTTGAGGTTAAGGTTTTCTGCCTTTACTGACTTTGTATTTCCGTTTGTTGCTTTGTTGCTTCCTTTTCACTTTTACTTTGAGTTGTTTCAGTTTTTTGAAGGAGTATCACTGTGTATTTCTTCTCTGTTAACTTTGTTCTTATTTGTCACAGTTGCTATGTAACATCCTCCACCTGGCCTATTTGCACCATGTATTATTGTTGATAACTATCACTCATTAAATTGCGGGTGTGGAGTTACTAAGTTATTGAACTGCCAAACTTTTCCTTTGTAGTTAACTAGTTAAGTTAATTGAACATTGAGTATCACTGTTTAGGTGACGGAGCTGTGTGACGTTTCCTCCTTCAGTTCTTCTGTGGGCTACTGCCCGAAGCCGATCTCCACAACACAGTTCCCCTCCTTCATGAATGATGACTGAATCCACTGCGCCGTCTCAGCTCAACTGGAACTAATTATGTGTACCTTACTTTAGCTCAGTGCATGCACTCAAGTCAAGTTGTAACTGACTTAAACTCAATTTTGTGAAGTGTCTGTTGATTTGATTTAGTAAAGCAACCGGGCATTGACACTATTTGCATTTAAATAATATTAAGGTAGCCATTACTGTAAAATTATTGGCCTTGTAATTTAATTAATAAAATTGCAGTTTCCTATACTTACATTTAATAATGTTACATGTAAGGTCATTTATTCGGTCGATTATAGTCAAGTCTCCTACTATTAAGAATATATATATTCCTAGGTCTCGACTATCCAGTTGTTTCAAGCATTAATTATTTCATACATGTATAGATCGATAGTCAGACTAGGCAAGAATCGAAAAACTCCTAACCTTAACATAAGTGCTGTTTCGTGACTGGCACAAGGACCCTTCGAATCGATCCTGTGATGGAATCCAGCCACTACTCGACACAACTTGCCTAGCTGCACATTTTATTAAATAATCAAACCAGATAAATGTAGAATGAAAATAAAATAAACTCCGAAGAATTTATTGTTCATCAAATTTCTAGTTAGTTCAAAGCTATTTATTTAAAATTTCTAAAGTACCTGCCGATTTTGAATTTCAAATAATTTGTCTGCCAATATGGCTGTTCATACATAAGCGTAATTTCGCTCATTGCAATTTGTCAAATGTTACTTGATCTGCTAACAAGTTTTTCTTAATTTGAACAATATTGCATCTTACAAAAATTGAATAGAATCATTAACTAAATTTTACAATCATATTTTTGATTATGTTTTAATCACTATAATCGTTCGATGTTAATCCTTCGTTTGTTGCAGCTATTATTTTTGGGATGATGCTACAATTACCCCCATTACCTCTTTTACAGCTGGAGGCCCTACATTTACTCAGTCTGTTCTCTCACAAGTTTCAACATTAACCACCATAGCTATGCCAGGCTCTTGTACCCTGAGTGCAACAGTAGTGCCCACAGCACCTGTCAGTGTCACAGTCACCCCAACTGCTACAATTGCTCCACCTCCTCCTCTGAGTAACCCTATCAAGTCTGTGACAACTTATGGGCCATGCTTTACCCAGTCAATTTTACCTACAGAAGCATCAGGTAGCAAATCAGCAAACCTTTTCAATCAGCACTCTGTGGTGCCCAAATTTACTGGAGAAATATATATGAAATTTCACAGTCATTTGAAGAGTGGCTCTTCCTCTTTGAGCTCACTATGAAGCAGTATAAGACTACACAGGATGCTGCTGCCATGCAATTCCCCATGTACCTTCAAGGCCTCATGTACAATCAGTACATGATGTTGGACAGAGAGGTCAAAATGAATTATCAATTACTCCCATTGGTCACTTCAAGGACCATTATAAAGTGCCAGTAGTATAATAATAAGGCAAGGACGTGCCACTTTTTTGTGATTGGTCGAGAGGTGGAGGCAAGGAGGTGCCACTTTTTTCTGATTGGTCGAGAGGGGTGGCCTTTGACCTGAGACGCCGTGGATATTGGCGGGGGTGTTTTACTGACGTCATGCATGTACTTTTACTAGTTTTTGTGTTATTTATGTGGCCTAATTTAGTTTGCATTTTTTTACTTTTTTAGTTTTACTTTCCCACACATTACCTTACATTTTTTACTTTCCCATATTACCTTACATTTTTTTAGTTTTTACTTTCCCACATTAACTTTATATGTATTAATTTCCCACATTTACATACTTGTTTAAAAAGTGGAATCGAAAATTATTTCAAGGTAAAAATAAATATAAATAATAATATTTAATAAACGTACGTGGTAAAACCCACATACGTGTTGAAGACAAGACAAAACTGTANACAACTTGCCTAGCTGCACATTTTATTAAATAATCAAACCAGATAAATGTAGAATGAAAATAAAATAAACTCCGAAGAATTTATTGTTCATCAAATTTCTAGTTAGTTCAAAGCTATTTATTTAAAATTTCTAAAGTACCTGCCAGTTTTGAATTTCAAATAATTCTTCTGCCAATATGGCTGTTCATACGTAAGCGTAATTTCGCTCATTGCAATTTGTCAAATGTTACTTGATCAGCTAACAAGTTTTTCTTAACTTGAACAATATTGTAGCTTAGTTGCATCTTACAAAAAATGAATAGAATCATTAACTAAATTTTACAATCATATTTTTGATTATCTTTTAATCACTATAATCATTCGACGTTAATCCTTTGTTTGTTGCAGCTATTATTTTTGGGATGATGCTACAATATGGTTTCAGCATCTCCTCCAATTCTGTCTCCATGAATGCTTCTGTGAACATCAATTTCATTGATGCCACTGTCTGTTCTTCTTTCACTTACTGGTAATTTCTTGAGCAAATTTTTTCTTTTTCCTTTGTTATTTTTATTTTGACTAAGAATCTTTTGTTGTCCGTGTTGATCCATTCCATTGTGTGTTCTGGTGTGGAGGCTCCCCATTTCTCTATGTTTATTCTATCTATTTGTTGTTGTGTTTTAGGAAATAGTATTAATTGTGTTGACATTAAGAGTTCTTCCTCTTCTAACATTTCTTTTTGTGTCTTTGTTGTTATTTCGCAAACTTCCACTGTTTCAGTTATCCCTCCCCTTTGCATCATTTCCTTGCTCTTAATGATCTTTACAAACATGCAGTGAGGGCTCTCTTTTTCATATATTCTCATATCTATTTTTAACATTTGCTAAATTTCTTTGTTCTTCATCATGGCTACAATTTCTTTTGTGTCTATGATTTTTGTTTAATGATCTTCCTTGTTGTTATCCAAGGTTCTGTGTTGACCTGTCTTAATCATGTCTCACATGTGGCACCCCATATGTATTTTCTCATGGGTTCATCAAATACTGTTATCTCTTCTGGTGTGATCCCTGTTCTATTTGCCATATCCACTGTTGACATTCTGCCTAATGGGCTTTTGTTAATGATCAATCTACTTATAAATTTTTCAACCTCCTGCATTGGTTTCTTGATTTTGTCTGGAGATGTCAACTTCTCAACATGCCCTTTTAATAGCCAGTTTTTTATCTGCATGTTCACTGGGGACAATGCTATCTTATATCTCTTTGCTTTTGCTAGTTTGTGGCAGTCTCAATTCTCGGTCTTGCATTGTAAAGATTGCTAGAATCCATGCTGAGGTCCTAAACCTTATTTCTGGGGCATTCTTTTCTTCAAATATCATATTTTTAAAGTCCTTTGTCAAGTTTAATTCATATGCCCTGTTGATCTCTGACAGTGCCACTTTGACTGTTTTATGGTATTTCTTTGATGGAGCCTCAATGTCTATCTCTGGCCACTTTTCTTCTGTTTTCTTTTGCAATTTCATTTCGTTCCATATTTCTTGTATTCTTTTTATGTGTTCTTGCCTTTGCCTGAGGCTACACTTGATGAATAGTGTGTTTGCCTTTTCCACACCTTCTGCATGCATTGTCATCTCTATCATTTTCACCTGTTTAAATAAATTGATGGCGATACATGGATCCACCATTAATCTGCAATAGGCTACCCAACAGTCAATCTGTAGGTCTAACCGAATTAATTCCGCGATTTTTGCTTCTGTTGTTATCTTTTCCCATAGGAACACATTCTCTACCTGTATCTCCAGCTCTCTTAGAAACGGTGGTAATTCTTTAACTGTTGTTCTTCTGATGATGACCACTCTTATGCCCTGTACTCTCGCCATTCTTAGAGTTTGGTCTAGCTGCTTTTCCAGATTTTTGTTATATTCTTTTTCCTTTAAGATGTGAATGATCATGAGATTATCTTTGTCAATGTTGATTTCCAGTATTTTTGCAATTTGGTCTATATATGCCATGATCACTTGGGCTGTTTCCAATGTGAAATTGTCATCAAAGGTGACGTGAACCATGCTGCACATATATGGCCATTCCACTGTCTCATCTAGTTCTCTTTGGTAACTTATAATTGTATTGACCATTGGTCTTTTCTGCGCGTCAAGTACTATTGGTAGATTGCTGCCCACTGTCTTTGCTATTTTTCATATGTGGCTCTTAGTTTCCAGAGACAGTTTTTGATATGCATTAGTTCTCATTTTTGTCGTTCCCATGAAATACGGGTGCAGGGTTTCACCATCTATTTTTGACATCCTTTTCTCTCTATCTTTTGAATGCACTGTTCTCTCAGATGTGCTATTTGAGGGGGCGTGTAGCTGTGTAATCCATAATGGTCTACTGGTGCTCAGCTCACCATCAAGTGAGTCCATGCTGATCATTTCAACTGAGTTGCCCTTGAGTCAGCTCACATTTGGCACTTTCAGCAATTGACCAGCTGTGGGTTCTGTTGATATGTCAGCCTTGAATCACTTTCATACATGCACAGTTCTTCCCCCACTCTTATCTTCCCCTGGAACTTTAATGGTCACACCACCCTTGAATCAGCAAGGTGGACTGGAGTGAAGGTTATGCTGCTTTTCACCAGTTCTCTGCATGCTCTCAAATCAGCAGTGCAGATGTCTGGGATATTCACTGGTTCTCTGTTTGCCCTCGAATCAGCAGTGCAGATCTCCAGTGGGAGAGGCATTGTGTCTTTTGGGACTACTAGGACGCCTTCTCACTCTGCGCATCTGATTAGTCATGGGTTAGTTCTCATCCCTTCTGTCTTCTGTTGGACGTCCGGTTCAAGACTGTCTTCATATTCTTTGCCATGGGTTTGACATTGTCATCTGCTCAGGTCTTCAGGTTTGGCGCACTCTCTTCCTCAATGGTTGTTGCATCTTTTTCAATTTTCCTAAATTCAGCCCAATAAGTTTACATCCCATATTTTAGGGTCAAATATATATTTATCTCTTGCTGCACATCTTGGCAGCACTCTTCCCTGTATATCCTCATTGCTGATATTTGCTTCAAACTCTTTGTTGAAACGCTCCTCCAGCAGACTATCTAAGTCATTCATATCATATATAACCTCATTATCATTAATCCGACTTATTTTAAACCTGGCATTCTCATTTAATATCAATTCTTTGATATCTGCCATTGCTTGTTTCAAGTTTTGAAAATGCAACAACCTGTCATTATTTAGCATGTACTCATTATTTGGTAATACTTGCATTATCTTATATGGACCTGACCATGCTGTTCTTAACTTTCAGACCTGGTTTGTATTGGTTAATTTCATGGGTGTGAATGTGTAAACTGTGTCGCCTAGTTTGTGGACGTGACTGTAAATTTTTTTATTGTAGTTATGCTGTTGTCTCATGGCTGATTTCTTTGTGTTGTTGCACATCATCTCATGTATCGCCATTATCTGATTCCTTAGTTGGTCTACATATTGGTTGTCTAACTTTCCACTATACGTGAAGTACTGCATTGATAATGGCATTACTGCCTCCCTTCTAAACATTGCTTTGAACAGTGTTATTCTGGTTGTTGAGTGTACAGACGTATTATAGAAATACTCAATCCTTTCAATTACCTTCCTCCATTTACGTCCTCCTACTCTTGAGGTTGTGACTCTAATCAATTTTATCAACGTTCTATTCAGTCTCTCCACTGCCCCATTTGCTTGTGGGTGATATGCTGTCATTCTTTCACTTATGACTTCCAGTAGGTGTGCCATTTCCTGGAACAGGTTGCTTTCAAATTGTGGCTCCTTATCCGTAATTATTGTCTCCATTGGCCTGAACTTCAGGATCCATTCTTTCATTACTATGTCAGTTGCTGTTTCAGCCATTGTGTTCCTCATCAGGACCAACTTTGCATATTTGGTGAAGTTGTCCACCATCACCAAGAGGTACTGGTACCCCTCCTCATCTTTTGACAACATTTCCAAATCTATATGTATGATTTCATTCACTTTCATTGCTATGATCTTTTCTAGTGGTGCCCTCTGTGTTGGAAAATGTTGTTTGTTGTGGAGGAGACATTCTGTACATTTGTTTATGATTTCTTCTGTGACTTTTCTTATTGCTGTCATGAAAAATCTTGCGTTGAAAGTGCTCACCATCTGTGTGATGCCCAAATGGCCCTTTTTGTGGATTTTCCTCACTAGTTCACATTTGAAATATTCTGGTATTGTGATTCTATTGGTTTGTCCTTCCACATATAGGAGTCTGTTCTTGTTTCTTTTCCATTTGTACCTCTCATAATAACTTGCAGTTAACTTTGGTAGTTTCTCACTTGGTTAGTTTTCTTATTATTTCACTTAATATCACGTCATCCTTCTGTTTCTCTACAATTTCAAATTCTGAAATTTCCTCTTTTATCACAATTGGTAGCACTGCTTGACCCTTCTTGTCGACATTCATCTCTGGAAGTCCTTCATACTCTGTGTGTGGTAGAAATTGGAATTGTTTTTTCTCTCTGTCTTCCTTAGTCGCGTCTCTCTGATCCAAAAATTGGTGTTCATGTGCAGTGTTCCTTTTCAGTGTTCAATCATGAAAGTAAATTTGTTTAAGTACTTGATCCATCTTGAGACTATTCCCAATTTATCACCAGAGAAATTCTTGAGCCATGCCAATCCACTGTTATCAGTGTGAACTCTAAATTGTCGTCCTATTAGGAAGTGTCTAAACTTTTTTATGCTCTTGATCATTGCCAACATTTCCAATTTTGTTGACCCATAATTCTCTTCACTTGGTTTCACATTGTGACTAAAGAATTGTATGGGTACTTCCTTGTCATCTTTTATTTGTCCTAGCATTGCTCCAATCACTACCTTGCTGGTGTCACAGTGTAGCATCATCCAAAGCAACTAAGCTGCAAATGAAGATTAACGTCGAATAATTAATAATGATTAGAATTATGATTGTAAAATTTAGTTAATTATCTTAGTTATTTTGTAAGATGCAACTAAGTCACAATATTGTTCAAAATAAGAAAAACTTGTTAGCTGATCAAGTAACATTTGACAAATTGCAACGAGCAAAATTATGCTTACAAAGGAACAGCCATATTGGCAGACGAATTATTTGAAATTCAAAATTGGCAGGTACTTTTGGAAATTTTAAATAAATAGCTTTGAACTAACTAGAAATTTGATGAACAATAAATTCTTCAGAGTTTATTTTATTTTCATTCTACATTTACCTGGTTTGATTATTTAATAAAATGTGCAGCTAGGCAAGTTGTGTCGAGTAGTGGCTGGATTCCATCATGGGATCAATTCAAAGGGTCCTTGTGCCAGTCACAAAACCGCACTTATGTTACGGTTAGGAGTTTTTCGATTCTTGCCTAGTCTGACTATCAATCTATACATGTATGAAATAATTAATGCTTGAAACGACTGGATAGTTGAACCTTAGGAATATTTATATATTCTTAATAGTAGGAGACTCGACTATAATTGACTCGATAAATGACCTCACATGTAATACTATTAAATGTAAGTTTAGGAAACTGCAATCTATTACTTAATCTACCAAGCCAGTAGTTTTACAGTAATGGCTATTTTAATATTATGAAAATGCAGTTAGTGTCAATGCCTGGTTGCTTTACTCAATCAAAACAACAAACATTTTACAAAATTGAGTTTAAGTCAGTTACAACTTGACTTGAGTGCACGCACTGAGCTAAAGTAAGGTACACATAATTAGTTCCAGTTGAGCTGAGATGGTGCAGTGGATTCAGTCATTGTTCATGAAGGAGAGGAATGGTGTTGTGGAGATCAGCGTCGGGCAGTAGCCCACAGAAGAACTAAAGAGGAAACGTCATACGGCTCCGTCACCTAAACAGTGATAGTCATTATTCGATAAACTTAACTAGTTAACTAAAGAGGAAAAGTTTGGTGGTTCAATAACTTAGTAACTCCTCACCTGCAATTTACTGAGTGATAATTATTAGCAATAATACACGGCGCAAATAGGCCAGGTGGAGGATGTTACAACAGTCCAC
Organism: Hofstenia miamia; assembly: GCA_900660155.1. Classification (NCBI taxonomy): domain Eukaryota; kingdom Metazoa; phylum Xenacoelomorpha; order Acoela; family Hofsteniidae; genus Hofstenia; species Hofstenia miamia. The sequence continues at coordinate 6,997,449 of CABFPE010000001.1, forward strand.
AATAAATGTTTCATTGTAGTTAGGTGTATTTAATGATGGCAATTTTGCTAACTCCTCTTTTATCTTATCAAGCTCTTCCTGCTCCTGCTATGTCCATACAAATGGCACTGATTTTCTCATCAGCCACGTCATGTTTGCGCTCTTTCTTGTGATGTTGGGGATAAACATGCCATAATAATTAAAAAAAACCCATTATCCTCTGGATGTCCTTCTTGTTGTTTGGTTTCTCTATTCTCCTGATCATATCTCTTGCATTATCCTTCATACATATTCGCCCTTTTTCAATGACTCACCCTAAGAATATGATTTTTCCCTTTAAGATGTACTTATTTCCATTGATTCTCAGGCCAGCTTTTTGAAGAATCAATAATGTTCATTCCAATTTCTGCAGGTGTTCCTCAATTGTGTCACTCATCATGATGATGTTGTTGATATATGCATTCACTCCATCCTCTATCTTGTGTTTCTTATTTTTCAGCACTTTTGTTATGTATCTTTGAAAAGTTGCAGGCGCATTGCAAAGACCAAACACCATGTATATCCATTCACATAGGCCGTAGGGAGTATAGCATGTCCTCTATCCTTGGCAGCAGATATGAATCTTTTTTTGTTACCTCATTCAACTTCTGGAAGTCTATGCATAACTTGTGTTTGTCTCCCTGTTTCATGAATACTGTAGGTGTGGCATATGGGCTTTCACTGGGTCGTATTATTTTGTTATTAACTAGTTCATTGAGTATCCTGTTGTATTTGTCCTTCATCTGTTCTGGCACTCGCCTCACTGGTAGTTTTATTGGTTTGTTTGTTGTTGTAATGATCTTGTGTGTTTTGCCAATTGCTTGTCCCACACTTATTTCTCCATAGTTAAATGTTTGTTTGTGTTTCTCTAGTACCTCTAGAAGTTGTTGCAATTGTGCTGCGCTCAGGTGTTGGTATTCCTCTTCAGCCAATTTGGGTATTTTGTACTGATCTTCTTCTTTGGCTTTTGTCCCTCTGCTCTTGAGTACTTACTACATTGATGGTTTTCGTCCACTCGCCCTTGAGTCAGCAGTGTGGAGTACCTCCTGTTTTCATTTGTAAGTCCTCAAGTCGACCATACAAACTACTCTGCTCATCAATGTCTTCCATTGCTCTCCAAATAGCTTTGATGCTAGATCTGACATACTGTCTGAATATTCATACATTTGTTTTCTTCACATTGATGTTCTGATTTGTTGCATAAAGTATCAGTACTATCATTGAAGGCTTTCCTTCTTGTTCTTTGATTTCATTTTCCTCTTCCCATACTTTGATCATTCTGTCAGCATAATTTATTACAGATCCATTTTTCTCAGGAAATCGTCACCTAATATTACCTCATAGGGCAGAAAATTTTTATGGGTGTCTATTACTACTAGTGTTTGCTCAAAGGTTGTATTTGCTATTCTAATCTGCACTGCCACAATCTTGCCTTTCATATCTATCAACTCTCCAGATGCAATAATTAGTCTTTTGTTTGAACACTGTAAGTCATCTTGTTTAAATCCCAGTTTTGTTGTGCACTCATCTGTTATTATTGATGTTGCTGCTCCCATATCAATTGTTGCTTTTGTTAAAATCCCATTTATTGTTATTGTTATCGTATTAATGTTATCCAAATTCATCATAATCATTTTCAGTGCTTGTTTTTTTTGAGTTGGCACTCTGACTAGTTTTCTGATTCTCCCTCTGTTTGGGGATCCTCTACCAATTCTGATTCAGATTCAATTATGTCCTCATTGTAGTAATATGCTTCTTCCTCTCCAATCATGTTGATTTGTTTTCTGCACTCATCCTTCCTGTGCCCCTTTTGTCTGCAAGCATAGCATTTTATGTCCCTTTCTCTTACCTTTTTAGATTTCCCATCCTTGTTTTTTATGTTGATGAATTTTTCTGTTTTTTTCTCTTTGTATGTCTTGGTGTTCCCTGTCTGCATTTTGTAGTTATTTCTCCATTCTGTTAGCTTTTCCTTATTCCATATTGCCTTTTTGTAGGTGTGAGCATTGTTTTCTATTCTTGCCTGTATATCTACAGCTTTCCTGATCATCTTTTCCTGCTTGTCATCTACGTTGCACTTGATTTCGAATTGTGTATGGATGTTCTCTGGCATACCTTTGAAGATATGAGAAAAAAGGTCGTATTTTGAGTACATGCTTTCCCTTGAGCTGAGTGTCAATAATTGTCCTATTTGTTGGATATAATTTCAGATGTCATCTGTTTTCCGCATTTTTGTAGAATTTAGTATGATTTGATATTGGTTTTTGAAGCTTACATTTTCATAATAGTCTACAAAGTCTCTGAATAATTTTTAGTTTAATTTTGTGTCCACATCAAGGAGTAAGTAGTGTTGAGAGGCTGGCCCTGTTAAGTATAATGGGAACCTTGCGGCTGCTGCCCTTTGGTTCACCTTCCTCTCTGCCATCATAATCTCGAACATTTGCAGCCATTCCAAAAATGTCGGGTTGTAACTGTCCACTTTCCCATTAAATTTAGGCAGAGTTGCCTTACATGGTATTGTATTGTTGTGGCTATTTTCTGGCAGCATCGAGTTCTCATACATCAGTTTCTTTTGTCTAGTTGTTTGTTTGCTAACTGTGAGTTGACTCTTCACTGCTTTTATTATCTTGTTGATAATTTTCCTCTTCTCTTCTTCCTCCTCTTCCTCCATTTCTCTGAAGTGTTTTTTAAAATTTGTGGGTGATGCTCATAAGCTCCTTTCCTCTCCTTGTTTGATTGTTCTTTCATACATTGCTGTCACTTTTAAATTTTCTCCTTTGTTCTCTAGTAGTTTTTTCAGTTTCCATCTCAGATCCTCTATCTCTTTCTTCTGATTTTCATGATCTTCATCTTTGTCCAACTCTGTTGATCTGAGTTTATCTTTGAGTTGTTTGATCTCCTGAGCCTGGATGTCATTGCTGAGGATTATTTGCCTATTTGCATCTTCCAACTGTTGGCATATTGTAGCATCATCCAAAAAAGCAACTAAAGCTGAATAACGTCAAATGATTATTAATTGAAATTAATTGTAAAAATTTAGTTAATGAACTTTAGTTATTTTTGTAAAATGCAACTAAGATTTAATATTGTTCAAAATAAGAAAACTTGTTAGCCAATCAAGAAATAATTGACAAATTAAATTGAGCAAACTAATGCTTACATATGAACAGCCATATTGGCAGACGAATCATTTGAAATTTAAAATCAGCAGGTTCTTTTGTAGAAATTTTATAAATAGCTTTGATTCAACCATAATTTTGATGAACAATAAATTCTTCGGAGTTTATTTAATTTTCATTTCTACTTTATCTGGTTTGATTATTTAATTAAATGTGCAGCTAGGCAAGTTGTGTTTAGTAGTGGCTGGAATCCANATCTTGATTGAGCTGAGAAGTGGCACTCAAGCATTGGATGGAACAGTGAAATTTGGATGTGGAGATCCGCTTCTGGCAGATGCCCACTGAAAGATTGATACAGAAGTTACCACATGGCTTTGTCAACTAGAAAGTAAATCCCTACCCGCAATAACACAGTCAATGTTACAAGGTAACAGTGAACCAACAGTGATAAGGCCTGGTACTCTGTGTTGGTATTCCTCTTCAGACAATTTGGGTATTTTGTACTGATCTTCTTCTTTGGCTTTCGTCCCTCTGCCCTTGAGTTGGCCATGGGGAGTACTCGCTATATCAATGGTTTTCGTCCACTCACTCTCGAGTCGGCAGTGTGGAGTACCCCTGTTCTATGTTAGGTATAGTTGTAGTTGTTGACTCCTTGCTGGCTGTGTGTTACATCTGCTTCCTTGCATGTCTTCTGCTATTATGTTGCTGTGGTTGTCTGTTGACTTTAAGTTCTTAGTTCAGATGTTGAACTGATTGTTCTTCTTCTTCTTGTTCTTTAGCTGTCATGGTCACCATGTAGCATCTGCTACCAAGTGTTGATGTAGGTTAAATGATTCTCTTAAACTATTGTTTCACTTCAACCATGGGTAGGGATGTACTCATGTTAGCTATTTATTGTATATATTTCTGCTATCTTTCTTTAACTGAAATAAGTGAATACTATTTAGGTACTCCACCATCATAGCTCTGCTCTGTGAATGGCTTACTTGTGGCCTCTGGATGACTCTGATCTCTGCAGCATTTCATTTGTGTTTCCATAGCTGATCTAGGTGGCTTCAAACCTCAGCTCAACAAAGTTCTTATGTGTTTCCTATCCTAACTCAGTGTAGTTCTCAATGCAATTTGTACCATGTATTTAATTCACATCACAACCTTGCAATGTCACTAGCTGCTTAATAAATATTACTTTAGCCATTACCAAAAACTATTGTCTTTAGTTAAGTTAATATAGTTAAGTTACTTATTAACTTGCAGCTTCCTACCTTACATTTAAATAAAATAATACATGCTCAGTCAATTTATTGGTCTATTATAGGTCACCTAAGTCTATCATATAAAATATGTATACCCAACATTAGACTATCCAGCACTTTCTCACCAATGTTGATTATTGGTTACATGTAAATGATTGAATCAATAGCCAGCTAAACAGAGAAAAACTCCTATATGTACACCTAACATAAATGCAGGTTCATGGTTTGGATTAAGGACCCTTCAGTTGCTCCCAATATGTTTCCAAACCACTACTACTGCATTTACCATTTAGCTTGACATTGTGTATAAATAATCAAACTGATATAAAATCTAAGAATAAGATTTTCGAAGAATTTACTTCAACAATTTCCAAACTGATTTATGCTCTATTTATAGTTAACTTGAAAAAGTACCTGTCGTTTGAAATTCAAATTTAATTTGTCTACTAAAATGGCTGAAAATAATGGAAGTGAATTCGCCCCCTTTGTTTTGTCAAATTTGACGACAAGGACTAATTTGATATATTATTACTTGGTTGCATTTTACAAAGATAATTCTAATAATTGAAATTAAATTGTTTTTCTAAATAATCATAATTTGATCTTAGTTTTGACTAATAAGTTGTTCTTCTTTCTTTATTAGCAGCATTTTCTTTGGATTATGCTACACTCCCCATCCTTCTTAAGGAGTAAATCTCTGAAGAGGAAATTGTAGCACATCAGCAATATGACAAAATTTTCTCAGAGATCATAGCCAAGTTGAAAGACATGAACTGTATTTTGAATCCTGTTGCCAGTTGCTACTTCCAACTTTACAACTGGAAGCTGAATGATGCCAGATTACTTTATGCTAAAAGTTGAAACAACTGGTTGGCAGTCCCTGAATATTTTTGGCAAGACTTAGTTCAGAAGATCCACAAACACTGCCACTTAGGCATCATCCAGACTGAGAGAACTTTTAATGTATGATATGTGACTATCAGTGTCCATGCTGCCATCCAAGACATCATCAACATGTGTGAAACCTGCCTTCTCCAAGGAACAGGACACTTCCCTGAGCAACAAGCCAAATTGCACAGTCACAATGCCAAGAGAATAAATGAAGCATCACAAATGGATTTGGAAAAACTTTCATGTGATGATGAGGGTTTCCAATACCTTCTTGTCCTAATTGACCATTTCTTGAAGTATGCTAGACTGATTCCCCTTGATAGCATCACCACCAAGGTGATCAGTGAAAAGGTAGTCAAGGAATGGATCTTCAAGTTTGGGCCTATGGAACTGTTGGTGTCTGACCACAGTTTGAGAACAGCTTGATGGAAACTCTTATGAGAGAGTTAAAAGTTGTACATGACTTCACCACTGCTTACCACCAGCAGTTGAATGGTGTCATCAAAAGATTGAATCATACTGTTATTAAATTGATTAGAGTTGCCCTTGCTCCAGCAGTCAGCCATAACTGGAAGCAAGTGATAGAGGCTGTGGGATTCTTTTACAACACTGCTGTTCATTCTACAACTGAAGTCAGCCCATTTAGAGCCATGTTTGGCCATGAGGTGAACACTCTGCTCTCAATCATGTTTCTGGACTACAATGAGCCCACTCTAGAAAACTTTGTAAATCAAATGTTACACAAATTCCAAGAGGTACACCTTACCATCTGTAGGAACACCTATCAATCAGTCATTTGCCAAAAAAGGAATTTTAATTGGAAGCTATATGGGGAGCCACATAAACAGGGAGACAAAGTTTTCACTTATTTTCTTCATCAAGTCACCAACACCAATCAGGTGTGGAAACTTGCCACAAATTGGCAAAGTCCATTTGTCATTACAAAGGTGCTAGATCACCACTGGTATTTATTGAGTAATGGAAAGGGCATCCATTTTCAGCAACTTAAATGTACTGTTAAAGATATTAATAATGCAGTCATCAATGCTAATAGTGAGTTTTCCCTTGTTGATGATGGGCTTAACAAAATTGAATTTTATAATAACTTCACCAAATGTGAGGAAGTTGACCACATGCAGATTGATTATGATGGTAACCTCAGTAGTAGTAGCAACACTATAGCTACTCATGTTTTGCTTAATTGTTAAGTAAGAGAGCAATGATATTTAGATCACTTAAATACCCAGGATTGGGAATTAAATCTAATTTCTTTGTTTAGCAACCACAATGAAATGATCAGAAAACAAACCACCCATCAGACCCCATGTGAGACGATGACTAAATCCCCAAGATAAGATGAGCTGAGCCACATCCCCATGATGGACAAGCAAAGGCACCTCCTGTAAACAAGAATGTCAAGCAGAGGACTCATGTAGCAGTACTCATGACTACTTGGAGAGACAACTATCCCATCAGGAGCAAGATTCCCATGACTACACATGGAGACAACTATCTGTGCAGGAGCAGACCTTGGATTACTATGTGCGGAGACAACCCTCTGCACAGGAACCCAAGGAGAAACCTAGGTTGCCCTTTGCTAGTGTAATCAATCTAAACCCATACTGAAGTGACTCAAAAGCCCCTTCTAGTCCCAGTCCCTCCTCTCACAAATCAGCCAGTGTCTGGTCCAGGAAAATGGAGGAATGAAAGCACAAAACCTCCAAAGTCGGGGATGAGATTTTGCATCCATACTTCATCACCACCCAAAAGCTGTCCACTTTGTCAGAGATAATCTGTCAGCCAAAACCAAAAATAAGTTATGCTGGACATTTAACTCAAGGACATTAACTTTTTCTATTTGTTATTGATGCAGAAAGGAGGCTCCACATTAACACCATAATCTGCTGTGACTCCAAAATGCAAGGCAGGCAACCTCAGCCCTATTGGCATAGCACAGTGCATACAATGTTTGATGAGGATTTCACTCTCTCACATATCTGCCAGTTCCTGAACAACAAAAAGCAAATCCAAAGCTTTGATTGTGCCAACATAGATTTTTTCCAGGTCAATGAAGTCACTCAACCAAAAATCTTAGAAAAGATAGAAATTGCCTACCAACTCATGAAGATTGAAAACATCCACCTCATTATGTTCCTCAATGAGGAATATCAAGACAGCATCCCCAACCAAGTCAAGAGCTTGAACTTCAGAATGGAGAATTTTACTATCTTATATCATAGCTCCTATTGTCCCACCTGTATGTATAATACTAACATCATTTCTACCACAAAACTCATATACCCAGATCTACTCTTGTGTAAGAATATGCCAACTCACCACATTGCCATTGATACCTGGCTACTGATCAATGCTGCAATCCACTCACAGACCTTTTTTCAATTAATATAGGTCTTCCTGGCCTTGTTTTTGTCACTGACCTTCATGTCAGTTTCGCATTTTCTCAGAGTTCAGCCACACTTACAGAAATCAACAATGTGTGGACAACCTTAAAAGCTGATAAAAACCCAGAGAGTGAGTGGCTTAATATTAAGATATGCAGCCTGAGCTCCCAGTATTCTCTATCCATAGAAAAGCTACTCATGGAGTTACAACTCTCCTATACAATGCAAGACCAGCAGAACCTTGCCAAGAAATTATTTTCTGAGAAATTTACACTAGCTATACAATCACGTGGAACTATTTGGATACTGGTGGCCTTCCTCACCCATGATCCACAGATTCAGCTGCCTCTTGACAAAGTAGCCCACAAATGATTGGCAAAACATTGTACTCACAAGATTGCCATGTCCTAGCTGCCAAAATGATAGAGGAGACCCAAAAGTTGTTGTGCAGCCCTACAGTCCAGTTATTACCACAAATTTAATGGTGCAATGGGAGATGTGTAGAGTCACACAGGGCACCCTCTTTAATT